>JAQZBX010078671.1:0-14086 GCA_029593785.1 Cabassous unicinctus
AACCTTAACATCAGAATAGGAACTTCTAAGCCATCAGTTAAAAGTTAACATCCTAATGCTTACCTAAAGTCTGTGTTATGCCTACAACCTTGCTTAGCTATAGAAAGAATGCTTACGTAAACTTTACATAACTAAAGAAGGAATGCTTACAAGCCTGCCCAAGGAATAGTATATAAAAACTGAGCTATCCTACATTGAAGTAGAATAAAAAGAATAAAAAGATATACGTGGATTCTCACTCAACTGGTGTACAACTCATCTTTTCTCGCCGACGCCCTTAATCACCTTCAGTCTTGCTCCCTCGTGCCTCGGCTGGACCGCGGCACTCTGTTTCTATCTTGGCCCAGCTGCTGTGCTCTCTCCACAAGGCCAGCTGTAGACTATCAGGTGAATGGCTCTGTCTCTCTCCCTGGGACTTCTGACATGTCTAAGAAGCCATCTCTATTCCTCTGTGTTTTCTCCTGTGTGTTCACTTTCCAGGCTCCAGTTCAAAACTCCAACCTCCCTTCTCTGCAGTGCAGTTTCTTTGTGAGTCCCCACCCACCAAGAGGTTGGGAACTCAGCATCCTACTGATGTGGCCCAATAAAAGCCTTAATTGTTATTTAATCAAGTAAAAGTAAAACCTCTGAATCTGATACACTCTAATATGCCCAGAGAAAAAGAACAGTTTACAAACATAATCCAATATTTCTTTTTGGAATTCATGAACAATATCAAATGGCTACACTCATTTATCTATTGATGGTCACTTGGGCTGTTTTTACCTTTCAACTATTGTGAATAATGCTGCTGTGCACTTTGGTGTACAAGAATCTGTTTGATTCCTTGTTTTAAATTCTTTTGATTATATACCTAAGAATGGAATAGGCTCTTCTGTGCTTTTTGAGAAACTGCCAAATGGTATTCTACATCTGCTGCATCATTTTATATTCCTACCAACAATATGCAATTGTTTCAATTTCTTTACTTCTTCAGTGACATTTGTTATTTTCAATTAACATAACAGTAGCCATTATAATGGGGGTGAAGTGGTATCTCATTGTGTTTTTAATTTGCATTTCTCTGATAACTAATGATGAACATCTTTTAATATCCTTATTGGTGGTCTGCATACATTCTTTGGAGAAATGTAGATACATGTGTTTTGTCCAATTAAAAATTGTTTTGTTGTTGTTGGTTCATTGTAGTCATCCTTCATATATTCTGCATATTAAACCCTTACATATAGGTTTTACAAATATTTTTCACATTCTGTAGATTGTCTTTTCACTTTCTTGATAATGTTCTTTGATGCATGAATATGTATTTTTGATGAATTCTTGTTATGTACACAAATTAACCTTGTGAGTTTTACTTTAAATTATCTCTTCTAAACTAAACTTAAACACTACAAGGCAGAAGATTGGTTTTTTTTTGTTTTTTTTTTTGCCAGGATAATTCCCTCACTGGCACAGATCTGGCTTAAAATGATCATAATTTCTCTCAATAATGTTGCATAATAGCCAGAATAGAAAGACAAAGTGTAACATAAAAATATAAGTTAAGAAATGTAATAATTGATTATCTAAAATGTCTCCTTAAAAATATGCATTACAACTGATTTTTTCCCAGAACTGTACATTTTTTAAAGAGTAAATATAATAAAGAAGCCATGATGTGTTTCTTGGAATTAGTCTATGTTGTTTAAAATATTTAATCTGTTGGTGTAAAAATTGTTCACATTATTCTCATCTTATTTCTGTAAGGTTGGTAGAAATGTCATCACTTTCATGATTAATTTTATTTTAATTAATCTCTCTATTGGTTTTTCAATTCTGTTGATCTTTATAATGAACCAACTTTTACTTGCATTGATTCCATTGTATTTATATTATTAAATTCATCTCTGCTCTAATTTTTATGTACTTCCTTCTACCGGTTTTGAGTTTAATTTGTTCTTATTTCCTTAAGATGTAAAATTATGTTCTTGATATAATATTCCTTTTTAATGTATGTGTTTATGACTGTATATTTCTCTGTTAACAATATTTTCATTGCATCTGAGTTTGACATGTTGTGTATTGATTTCTGTTCCTTTCCAAGTGTTTTTTGAATTCACTTCTCATTTCACCTCTGACACTTGATTATTGAAGCCTGTGGTGTTCAATTTTCACATATTTGTAAACTTTCCATTTACCCTTACATTATTGATTTCTATTTTCATTCCACTTTGGCCAAAGAGGGTACTTATGATTTCAGTGTTTCTGTATATGCTATTTCTGTATGTTCTTTCCTGGGAATGTTGCATATGCATTTAAGAAGAATGCATATTCTGCTGTATCTAGTTGGTTTATAGTATTGTTCAAATTCTCTATTTCCTTATTGATAATCTGTCTAGTTCTAGGCATTTGTGAAAGTGGGAAATTGAACTTTCCAACTACTATGGTAGAGCTGTTTATTTCTCCCTTCAAGTATTTCATTTTTATTCTCTATATAACTTCGGTGCTCTGTGGTTCCTTGCATATATATTTATAATTAGTATATGTTTTTGATATATTGACCATTTTATAGATATATAATATACTTCTTTGACTTTTGTAAGAACGTTTGATTTAATTTTGTCTGATATAACTGGCCAGGCTGGCTCTGTTTTAGTTACTATTTGCTTTCAGCATTGCAGTATTGTTTTCCATTCTTTCACTTTCAACCACTTTGGGCCTTATGAATGGGATGAATATGGAGAGAGAGAAGAGAAAGTCATAGAAGCAAGAAACTGAAAGCAACAAAACTTGGAAGAGAAGGGAAAGCAGATGCCACCACATGTCTTACCATGTGACAGAGGAGTCTGGGATTGCTGGTAGCCAGTCTTCAGGAAGAAAGCATCATCTTGTGACCAGATTTTGTCTAGGTTCTTGACTATGCTGTAGAAATGAATTTCAAGATTACATCACATTGATTAGGCCAGTAATTTATTAAGGAATGGTGAGAAGAGAAATAGGAGAAAATAACAGGTCATAGATCCCAGGTAGAGAGGAAGGGACCAAAGAGTGATAAAGAGGGAAGATTTATAGAAAACAATTTCAAATTCTAGATTATGAATGCCCAGGTTTTACCTGCACATTGATCCATGCAAGTGGAGGTGGCATGGTGAGAGCATGACACAGAGGCAAGAGAGAGAGATTTTAATCCATTAATTAATCCACCCCTTTGCTAATGACAGCTGTAAGAGTTCCAGCTGTTTGCTGTTTTGATTGATTACCCCACCATCAATCCTCTGGGTGGGCTCAATGATAATATCCCTGGAGAATATCCAGGGCTTCTTCTGGCTTCTGGAGGAAATCTCACATGAGGGTCTCCAGCAGCCATCCTGGTATCAATATCCATGTGGACTTCTTACCAGGTTCCAGCCTGCTTAATTTCCCTCTCAAAGTGTTTACACCTTTATTCTTAAAGGGGTGCTGAAGGGAGAAGGTCATTCTTCTGTAATTACTTCCTGCTGGTTAGGGGCAGTAGGTTCTACCTGACAATTTGTACAACCCTCTGGCTATTCTATCTCAGTTGGAGGAAGACAGATCTGGCATTCTGGGCAAAGCTGGATGAAGTCTCCATATGGGTAACAAGATGTTGATGCTGGAAGAAATAAACTTGATTAGAATTTTGAGAATATATGGCTCTAAGTAAAAAACTCCAACCTCCCTTCTCGGTGGTGCAGTTTTTCTGTGTCCCCACCCAAGGCGGCAGGGAGTCAATGTCCTTCTGACATGGCCCAATCAAAGCCTTAATCATCTTTTAAGCCAGTAAACCTCTGAATCCAATAGAATCTAATATGCCCAGAGAAAAAGACCGGTTCACAAACAATCCAATATCTATTTTTGGAATTCATAAATAATGCCAAACTGCTACAGGAAGCTTTTGATTACTGATTCAATATTTCTTCTCAGTCTTTTGAAATTTTCTATTTATTCTTGAATCAGTTGAGGCAATTAGTATGTTTCTAGGAATTTGTCCATTTTTTAAAGTTATCTAAATGTTAACATAGAGTTGTTCTTAATATTATCTTATCATTCTTTTTATTTCTGTAAGGTCAGCAGTAATATCACCCCTTTCATTTATGATTTTTGTTTTTTGCATCCTCTCTCTTTTTTCTTTGTGAGACTGTCTAATATATGTCAATTTTATTGGTATTTTCAAAGAACTAAATTTTGCTTTCATTGATTCTCTGTAATATTTTTCTAGTCTCGGTTTCAGTTACCTCCCCTTTAATCTTTATTATTTCCTTCCTTCTGCTCCCTTTGGGTTTACTTTGCTCATGTTTTTCTATTTCCTCTAGGTATGAAGTTTGGTTACCATTTGGAGATCTTTATTCTTTTAAATTTAGGCTTTTAGAGCTATATATTTCCTTCTGAGCAATGTCTTTGTTGCATTTAATTCATTTTTTTTTTATGTTTTCATTTGCATTCACCCCAAGGTATTTCCTCTTTTCCTTGTGCATTCTTTGATGACAAGTTTGTTCTTTAAGAATGTGTATTGTTTAATGTCCACATATTTGTGATTTCCCTGTTTATCTGTTATTGTTTTTTTAAAATATCTTTTTTATTTAATTATATCATTCATACATGAACATATATAAACAGTAAGTGTTTAGTAAAAGTTGTGAACCAAACATGCATAACATCATACAGGGGCCCCATATATCACCCCACCAGCAACACCTTGCATTGTTATGAAACATTTTTTATAAATTATGCAAAAGCCATGTCAAAATATTACTACTAATTATAGGCTGTATCTTATACTTGGTGTATATTTCCCCCAACCCTTGCTATTATTTTTTAATATATTTTCTATTACAGAGTTTGTGAACTTACACATCAATCATGCATATATGTAGAATACCCAGACAATACCCCTTCATCAACAAACCACTCTGTCTCAACAGATTATGAGATAATATGAAATTATTACCACCAAGCATGGTCCGTAGCATACATTTGGCACACATTTTTCCATACCCTCTCATTATCAACTCAGTAAATCCTTAGCATTGATGTGCAAATATTACAGAATTGCTGATAACCATAGCCCATAGGTCACACCAGTTGTTTTTTCCCATATTTCTCCACATTCCCACCACCATGCAATAGGGATATACATCCACTCCAGCTAATAGGACACCCTTGCATGCATATCACCAACCATATTTCTCATCCACTTCTGAGTTCACTGTTATTCAGACCCTAGATTTTTCTTGAGCTTTCTTTTGATTGAATTTACATCCCTAGACTACTCTTTTTAGCCATTATCCCATTTATATACCAACTGCTCTTCACTATAATGTGTTACCATCAACTCTATCTATTTCCACAATTTTACAGTCATTAATTAAAACTTCTACATATATTAAGCATCAGTAGTCCTTCTCAGCCCTCCTCTTTTCTCCTAATGACCTATACTCTATGTTTTAACTCCAAGCATTTATTCTTGGTATTTAGTTCATATTAATGAGACCATGCAATATTTGTCTTTTTTGTCTGGCTTACTTCACTTAGCATAATATCTTCAAGATTCATCTATGTTATCATATGTGTTCCAATTTCATTTCTTCTTACTGCAGTATAGTATTCCATCCTATGTGTATACCACATTTTGTTTATGCATTCATTGGTTGATTGACACAGGTCATTTCCATCTTTTGGCAATTGTGAATAATACCACTATGAACATTGGTGAGCAGATGTCTGTTTGTGTCACAGTTTTTAATTCTTCTGTATATATCCTAGTAGAGGAATTGCTGGATCATATGGCACTTCTATATTTAGCTTTCTAAGGAACTGCCAAGCTCTCTTCCACAGAGGCTTCACCATTTTACAATCCTACCAACAGTAAGAGTATTCCTATTTCTCCACATTCTCTCCAGCATTAATTGTTTTCTGTTTTTTTTAATAATGGCCATTCTATGCAGTGTTAGCTAATATCTCTTTGTCATATTGATTTGCATCTCCCTAATAACTAGTCATATAGAACATTTGAGTTATCCCATTGAATTTATTAGGGAGATTTGTTTGAACATCGATGATTAATTGACTCAATTCCTTTATGTCATCTGGAACTGGAGGCTTATCTTCTTCCTTTAACTGGGCCATATTTTCCTGTTTCTTGGTATGGATTGTAATTTTTTGTTGGAGTCTTGGCATTTGGTTTACTAGATGTATTTATTCTGGGTGAAGTTTCTCTCTTTAGTTTAGGGCTTTCTTGCTTATTCCCCCTTTCTGGTTGTGTAGTAGGAGCTGAGGGTGTAGTTGGTGTTGTAAGCTGTGGACGCTGAAGCTGCCCACATTGCCCCAGGAATTAATGAAGTTTCTCCCACCTTTCTCCTCTGCCAGGGGTAGGGACAGGAGCTGCAGTCATGTAATACTCCAAGTTGTGCAGGACAAGACTGTCTGTAATTGCCTGGAGAGACAGAGTAAGCTTCCTTACCTGAGACAGGGATGGAGGTGCATGTGTGGGCATCATTCTCTGCTGTGCATGTACAAAATGACTGCAGTTGCTCAGGTAGATTGATATAGCATTGCACCTGCCTCCCTGCCAGGGGTGGGGATGGACCCTCTGGAGTGCCCAACAATCTAAACCATGTGGGCTGAATATGTTTGCAGTTGCCTTGAGAGGCTAAGGGAGTACTCTTCCTTCTGCCCTTTAGGGGGTGGGACAGAACCACCAATTCCCAAAAGTTCAGACTTTGTTCGCCAAAAGCACCTGCCATTGCCTGGAGAGCTGAAGAAACAGCTCCCTCCCATCCTATTGGACAGTGCAGGTGGATCCACAGGCACCCAAAAGTTCAGTCCATGCAATTCAATAGTGCATATTTCCAAGAAGGGCTGAGGAAACACAGTTCCCCTCCTATCCTACTTGGGGGCAGGGATGATGGTACAGGTTTCTGACTATTCAGGCTGTGTGGCCCAAAACAACTGCAGTTACCTAGAGAGTCTAGGGAAACACAGTCCCTCTCTTGCCCTATTGAGGGCAGGATCCACTGGTGCTCAACAGTTGAGTTTGTGCAGGCTAAGTACACCTGAAGTTGCCCTGAGAGGCTGAGGAAACGCAAGCCCCTTCCTTATCCTATGGGTAGGGTGGGAAAGGCAGAGATGAAATTGAAGGTGCTCATCAAACCAATTTGTGTGGGCTGAAAGTGCCTGTACTTACCCAGAGAGGTTTAGGAAACACAGCTCCTCTCCTATCCTTTTGGGGTGCAGGGATGGGGCCACAGGTGTCCAACTATTCAGTCTGTGCCAGCCAAAACACCTGCAGTTACCCAGAGAAGCTGGAGCATGTCCCCCACAGCTTCCTCCCTATCAGATGTGGGACTGGAGCCTAAGTCATGGGGGCAATCTTATCTTGGTGAAAAGAAGGCAGTTCTAACTTCAATGTGAATTTTAGTCAGCCCTGCTTCCCCTTATGCCAGGGTTGGAGTTAAAATGGTGGCTACCCGTCTCTTTCCAACTTGGACTGTTTCAAACTTTAGCTGCTCTTAGGATTATACTTTAACCAGCTGAGTTTACCAATCAGTAGCTGAAGTCAGTGGCCAACCATCTCTTCCCCCCCTGTTTATGGGAAATTGAACATCTGACTCCAGCCATAGGATAGCTCCTGAGTTGGCTTGCACTGCCAGAATAGGATGGGCTCTGACCTCCACATTGCAGCCTGCATTTTCCCAGAGTATGGTACAGGTGCCACCAGCTTCCTCTCTGCCAGGGTGGAGCTGCGATTTAGGCTAGAACTGCAATCTGATCTCAGTGAAAACAAGCCAGTCCCTGCCAGCACTGTCAGCCCCACTTTCCCTCATGCCAGGAGTGGAGTTAAAATGGCAGCTACTGGCCTCATTCCAACTTGGATGGGTGCAAACTTTTGCTGTCTTGGAAAATGGAGCTTCCAACTCCAGCCATGAAATAGCTCCCAAGGTGGTTTGTTCTGTGGGCACTGACCTCCTTGATGTGGAGGGCTCTAGTCATGAATCCTCTCTGCAGATGGGCAGTTCCCTCCTTCAATACATTCAAGGATGTTGCAGGATACTCTTCTGGTTTCCTGGGGCCCCCTAACAGGAGCTTTAGATAGCTCTCAGTGGTTACTAACCCTGCAGGATGACCTGACACTTGGAGCTCCTTACTTTGCCACCATCTTGCTCCTCCCCAGCCTGTTATTGATTTTTAGTTGGATAAGAAAGTATGATTTCAGTCCTTTTCAGTTTATTGTGACTTGCTTTGTGATATAGCGTATGGTCTATCTTGGAGAATGATCCTTGTGTACTTGAGAAGAATGTATATTCTAGTGTATTCAAACAAATTTTGCATTACATATTTCTTTATATATACATATGTTATATACATCTATATATGTCTGTTAAGTCTGTTGTTATATATTATTGTTTGGGCCCTCTATTTCCATTTTGGTCTTCAGTCTGGATGTTCATTATTGAAAATGATATATTGAAGTCTCCTACTATTAATATAGAATCATCTATTACTTCCATTAAATTTGTGAATGTGTGCTTAAATGTTTTGGACCTTTGGAGTTTTGCGCATATATTTTTATAATTGACCTTCTTCCTTGTTCATTCTAAAAGTATTTGAATTTGTCTGCTTTGCCTACTGATAATTTGGTGGTGTCTGCTCTGTTTTTATTACTATATTAATGGAGTATTTTCTTTTAATTTTTAAATATATTTTTAAGGGTGTATTTTTTGCATCTTTTCATTTTTAAACCTACTTGTTTTCTAAAGGTGAGCTTCTTGTAAACAGTATATAGTTGGGTCATACTTTTTAATCTATTCTACCTTTTGACTGGGGAATTTAAACCATTTACTTTAAAAGTAACTACAGATAATAATAGATTTCTTTCATTTTGCTATTTCGTTTTTGTAAGTCTCATGCTTTTTTTTTGTTTCTCCATTCTTTCATTACCATTTCCTTTTATATGCAGTTTATCTTTTCTAGTGAACCATTTATATAATCCATTCTCATTTCCATTTTACATATTTTTCTTATATTTTCCTTGTGATTATCATGGGGTTTAATTTAACATCCCAAATCTATAAATCACTTTAGATTTGATATGATCTTAATTTTAGTGTCATATGATACTCCTTCATCCCTGCTCTTTATGAAGTTCTTTTCACAAAGTACATCTTTATAATTTGTGGGTCCAAAACCATACAGTTTTCTTTTCATTATTTAAATGCATTTGCCTTGTGTATACTGTATGTGGAGTTACATACCAAAAATGAATACATTAGTATGGGAGTTAATAATTACTTGGGTGTTTACCTTTAATGAAAATCTTTATTTCTTTATACCGCTTCATCTGTCTAATGGCCATTCCTTTCAGTCTGAACGTTTCCCTTTAACATTGCTTATAGGGAGGTCTAGTGATGATGAATTCCCTCAGCTTTTATCTGGGGATGTCTTAATCTCTCCCTGTGTTCTGAAAGAGAATTCCCCTGGATATAAAATTCTTGACTGTTAATTATTTTCTTTCATCACAGTATATTTCTTCCCACTGTCTTCTTGCCTCTATTGTTTATGATTAAAAAGGCACTAAATCTTATTGGGGCTACCTTTTACATGATGCATTGTTTCTGTCTTGTAATAGCCAATATCTTTTTTTTTCTTTGACATATGACAGTTTGATTACCATGTGTTTCAGTATGGATATCTTTGAATTTATCCTTTTTGGTATTTGTTGGATTTTTAAAATATGAATATTCAGATTTTTCACTAAATTTTGGATGTTTTCTGCCATTATTTCTTTAAATACCCCACTGACCCTTCTTCTCTTTCTTCTCTTTATGGGATTCCCTTAATGCGTATATTCATATTCTTGATGGTATCCCAGAAGTTTCTTAGGCTTTGTTCACTTCTCTTCATTTACTTTTCTTTCTCCTTAACCTGAACAATTTCAATTGTTTTGTTTTCCATTTCATGATTCTTTCCACTACCACTTTCAATCTGCTACTGAAACATTCTGTGGAATATTTAATTTTATTTGTTGTGGTCTTCAGCTCTGTTTGGTCCCTTTTGATAATTTCTATGTCCTTATTACGTTCTCATGTTGTTTACTCATCATTTTCCTGATATTTTTTATTTTCCCTCCATGTTTTTCTTTAGCTGTTTGAGCATATTTAGGATCATTTTAAGGTTTTTGGTATGGCTAAAATCTGATATTCTTCATTGATTGTTTCTGATGTTTTATTTTCTTCCTTTGGAATGGCCATTTCCTTTTTCTTTGTTTTGTAATGTTTTATTGCACATTGTGCATTTTAATATTTTTGTGTATTAATTGTGGAATTTATTGTTCCTGAGCCCTTATGACACAGTTTTCCTCAAATGCTAGGGTGCAACAAAAATCAAAGAAAACAAAGCAAAGAATATATTTCAAGGACTGCAAATTGGCTTTGTGATGGTTGGTGCTCTCCTTCAGAATTTAGCCCCCCTGCCCAGAATTCCAGACTAAGGCAAAAGCACAGGGTCCTCTCCAGTCTTTCTGAGCCTAATTCTTATCTTATGTCTATGCTCCTTTCCTGTAGGAATATCCTTTTTCAGGGATCTGATTGTTGCACACAATTTTCCTTTCCTCCTCTGATCTCTAAATCTTATAATCCTTAGCCCCAGGCCACTTTGATTTAATTGATTTTTTTGCTGATTAAGCCCTCTGGAAGCTGCTTCTGTGCAGAGAGCAAGTTCTGGTTTAGTCTTCCAGGCTGCCACTTGATATTCACAGGCATACATGCACCCAAGAGTGCATGTAGGTGTTACTGTACTCCTTCTGGAAAGTGCAAGAAACCTGGGCTAAGATTGCAGGCTGCTTTCATACTATTCTAGAAAGTGGTTCAGGAAGAGCCAGCCAGGGTGTTGGGAACTTTTCCTACCATGTTAAAGTTGTGTTTTCTAGATTCAGTGCTTGCCCAGCTGCTATTCTATTCTGTCATTCTGAGGAAGATGACTCTGACAGATTTTGGCAGTTGTTCAAAGATTTTGAGGGAGCATCTCATACTACCATCTTGGTCAATTGGATAGTTCCTCTCTTTTTTTCATTGCCATTGCCATTATTGAATTATTATGTCTCAAAATGTTTTCCATTTTCCTCTTGTTGGACATTAAAAATTTGGGGTATTTTGAGTAACCATATTTTGGATATTCATGTACAAGAATTATAAATATGTGTTTTCATTTCACCTTTGTGAATACCTAGGGATTAATAGTATTAAAGCTTGATCACATGGTAAGTGTGTGTGAAGTTCTTTTTAAAAAAACTCTATTCAGTGTCATTTACTTGAACAAAAGTTCAACTGTGTTTTAAAATATAATTCATTGATTTTTTTTAAAAAAATCTACAGAGATAAGAACCCATCACTGCAATCCAATTTTAAATCACTTTCATTACTCCATAAAGATCCATCATCTACCCATCTAATTTACTCCATCAGCTATATTTGACTCAGTTGTTCCCTTTTTGCTTTTTTTTATTAGGGAAGTTGAAGTTGTTGGTTTACAGAAATATCATGCATAAAATACAGGGTTTCTATATACTACACTATTACATTTATTACAATTGATAAAATTACATTTAAAAAATTTTAATATTAACTATAGTCCAAGGTTTAACTTAGGATACTCTGTGTAGTGAAGTTGCATGGATATTTAAAAATTTTTGTTCTGGTACCATATATGCAACCTAACATTTCCCCTTTTATCCACATTCAGATACATATTTCAGTGCTGTTAATCATATTTACACTGTTATGCTACCATCACCACCATCCATTACCAAAACATTTCCATCATTTCAAATAGGAGCACTTTACATTTTAATCCTTAACTCCTCATTTCTTACCCTACCTCATCCCATGGTAAACTATATTCTAGATTCTGACACCATGAGTTTGCTTATTCTTATTCTTTTAAATCAGTGAATTCATTCAATATTTCTCCTTTTTGTATTTGGCATATTTCATTCAGCAGGATGTCTTCATGTTCATTAATGTTGTCATATGTATCAGAACTTATTTTGACACTTGAATAATATTCCAATGTATGTATATATCACATTTTGTTTATCCAAAAATCAGTTCATGAATAGTTGTTTGCTTACATCTTTTGGCAATTTTGAATAAGACTGCTGTGAACATTCATATATAAACATTTACTCAAGTCTCTACTTTCAGTTCTTTTCAAAATATACCTAGAAGTGGGATTGCTGAGTCATACAGTAATTCTATACTTAACTATCTGAGGTACCAACAAACTATCAACCATAGTGGCTCTTCCATTTCATTCCCACCAGCAATCTTCTTCAACACTTTAAATGTGCTGTGTTGTTTTTTTTAAATGATCATTCTAGTGGGTATGAAATGATATCTCATTGTGGTTTTGATTTGTATTTCTTTCATAGCTAATGATGTTGAGCATCTTTTCATGAGCTTTTTGACCATTTATGTATCTTTGAGAAATGTATACCCATGTTTTGCACATTTAAACATTTGGTATGCTTTTTCTTTTTTTGTTGAGTTGAAGGATTTCTTCATACATGCTTGATATTAAGCTGTTATCAGATATATGGTTTCCAAATATAATCACCCATTGTGTAAGTTGTCATTTTACATCATAATAAATTCCTTTGAGGCACAAAAGCTTTTAATTTTCTTAACTTTATTTAGTACATTTAATAATTGAAAATATAAACAATAATTAAAAAGTAAAAAGAAAACTCAGTTCAATAAAAACATATTTCTCAATTAAATGTACTGGGCATACATAAAATTTCTTTTGAATCATATAATATGCTATACAATATATTTGGTTCATAGTAACATAATCATATAGCATTTGTCTTTTTATGTCTAGCTTGCTTCACTCAACATAATGTGTGGGGAGTGGCAAGAGGGCATCAGCTGAGGAGGGCAACTGTGGACAGCTCCCAGAACATGGCAGATAGTGGACGGGGTCCTGCACGGGGGTCTGTGCTGTGGACGTGTGGAGTGAGAAGCTTGGGACATCTATCTGGGCAGATAGACGGCGTGGACTGAACCATAGAGATTTGTGAGTTTTAAGCCTGCCGGTGGTGGTTAACACAGTCAGCTGACCCCCACATTTATGGGGAAAAAAAAAGCTGGTTGGAACCGCTACTCCTGTCTGGTAACTGGGTGACAGGGCCTGGTGGGAGGGGGCATTTCTGAGAGGGGAGCTCCGACAAGAGAGCTTTATTTTCTAAGGATTTGGCTCCCTGAAACCCCCTACAACTTAGATGAATGAAATAGCTGCAGTGAATTGGCACCCAGAGGAGGGGAGAGGTGAATGTGCTGAGGGAGTTGATTTGACTAGCTACCCAGGGATAAGTCCCGGGCCCTGCAGAACTGGGGAGAAGGGCAATCTCCAAGAGAGGTAGAGTTCTGACAGAAAGCAGAGAGGGGATATTTTAGCTGTCGATCTGGCTGCCTGTACCCCCTCATAACTTTGGGGAGCAGATAAGCCAGCTTGAAGCAGCACCAGGCTGAGGGGAGAGGCAAATCTGCAGAGTAAACCTCATTTACCAACAGCCCAGTGACACAGGGACTCTGATCCAGAAGGGCAGAGTCTGCCATTTTTAGTGTTCTACACTGACAAATATCAGACTTTTGCATCCCTGTATTTTGGTCCTGTATTACCCCCACCAAAAAAATAAATAAATAAAACAGTCAATTTAATAAATTAAAATTAAAATCTTTTTAATTAAGTTTAATAGCACAAAGCAGCTTTAGGACCTGCATATAGAACTCTGCAGGGAAATTGTTTGATAAACACAAGGAAGCTGAGAGGAACCATGGGACCCCAGGGAATATTGATTCCCCTTAGCTTTGTTTGACTGCTTGCTTGTGTGGTTATTTGTTTTTTCTCAGTTTATTTGTTGTCTCTTGCTTTTCTTTCCTCTTTACTCCCCCCTTTATTCTTTCTTCCATTTTTTTAAATTAGGTGATCCGACCTTGTCTCTTGTTTGCTGTGCTTCTTCTTCAGTAATTTCCCATTCTCTCTATATATTGATTTTGTATTCCAAACTATCTCTTATCCTTCCCTCACCTTT
>JAQZBX010078672.1:0-14083 GCA_029593785.1 Cabassous unicinctus
ACCAAAAAACCCACCAGACATTAACATTCAAATGAATGCATGAAATATTAATACATGTTTTGTCCAAGAATGAAATAAAGAAATAGACCGTACAGTGTGGATTCCCATTTGCTGTAGACATTTAAAATTGAGAAGAATTCAGATGACTTTCTAGAGGAGGTAGATTTCTCCTTGGGAGCAAGAAGGGTAGGTTGTGAGTGGGTGCAGGAAAGAGTGGGAGACAGGAATAAGGGAAATACAAAGGTGAGGATGTGGGAGAAGATGTGCCTCTAGGTCCCGTCCAGCTTCCAGGGGGAATGTTCCCAGGGACTCTGTGTTCCTGGAGGCATTGTCTGTTGCACAGGGCATCCACGGCATCCACGTGGAGATCTCTTTGATCTGTTCCCAACGCCTCCATTGTTTGTTTGCCTGAAACCAAACAGGGCAGGCACCTCTGGGTGGGTAGCCTCAACCATCAGCTTTCAGGGTTGTGTTCCAGAAATTAATTTCTTGGTCAATGGAGAAATGAGAAAATGAGGGTGTCAGAAAACACTTTCCCCACAGAAAGAGTATTATAGAGGTAGTTAAATTCCCAGGCTAATGGAAAAGGTATAGAGCACAACCAGTTGGTCTTATTACTAACAATTTTGGGGGGGGGGGCAGGAGGGGATTCACAGATTCAATTTGGGACAGTCCTGTCATTTCTCTTCCCAGGGCAGGATGAGTGGTGATGGCAGCAGAACACCCCAGATACCCCCTAATCACCCCATCCTCCTCATTGCCCTTGATTCCTCTCAATTTAATGACATTTGCCACTGAGAATCTTGGGAGCCTGGAGCCCATGTCCTTCTCATGGGACCTCCTCAGGCCTGAGCAGTTTCCCATCCACCCTGCCTTTCCTTTTTCATTTGCTTCTCAGGGGTTGTTCTGCCGGCTTCTCTCTCGCTCCCATTATTCATGGTTTCATATCATACTCTCACCCCTCTTGGGCCACAGGTGAGTTCTCTGAAGATGATACACACAATTTTTATGGTTTCCCAAGAGTTTCTATTACTACTGTGAGAGAAAGTAGAAGGAGGGGAAGCAGAAAGCGAGAGGACAAACAGTTTCAGAAAGTCACTTGATAAGCAACATCTTTTCAAATCGGGGGGTTGTAAATGGAGCCAGGGCTGGTACGTTCCAGGGCTTCAGACCTACATGTGGGAGGCATAGCCAGAGAGATCCAGGGCTTTCTTGCTTTTCCCTGCAAAGAAGCTTTGGCTCCATTTATGCTGAAGTGTAATGTACCTGTTTCCTCTGACTCATTCCTCTTTGTCTTTTCTCTGTCCTCTAAGTGACACTGAGAAGGAGGCTGCCTTACAGCTACCTCCAAGGAACAGTTGGGAATAATCATAGTTAAGGCTAACACTGACCAATTGAGTGTCCGCTATGCTAAGAACTATGCTAGGCTTCGACTTCTACCAGTCAAATTAATAGTCATGGATGCCAAGTACCGGGCGAAGCCTTTTACACACATCGTGTCGTTGAATAGTCACGGCAGCCCCATGATCTAGGAATCGTTAGTCCCACTCTGCATATGAGACACCTGAGGTTCAGAGAGTAAAGGGACTAGTCCAAAGCCATATGACACTCATTCTGTGAGTCCAGAACCTGTCTTCTGGCCTTCATGCCTGGCACAGGCTCTAATCTTTCCCTTTCAAGCCTGCTGCTCTTCATCCAGGAAACTAACCAAAGGAAGGTGTGGCACCACAGCTCTGTCTCTGTGGAAACAGCCAATTCTTCCTTCCTTTCTCCCTAACCTCTTCCTGTCCCCCCACCCCAGTCACACTGCACCACCAATGGCTCCCCTCTCTATCTGAGCCATGTAGTCAGGGGAAGTCCCTAGCTACTGTCATGCCAAGCAGGAGAAGAGATGCTGAAGGTGGGGGCAAGCCATAAATTGGATGACATGGCAAGCCAGGAAAGGATCAGGACACCCCAACCCCTAACACCTCTGAGGACTTGGGCAAAAGTTCAAATGGAAGCCCTTGTGGCCTGTTCCCCTTCTCTTCTCATCCCTGACTCAGTCCTGTAAAACAAATGCATACATGTAGACACATAGAAATGCACATACACACTGCGTCCAGCTGACCTCAATAGTCACCACTTAACCAAGGTCTGCCCATGTCAGGGGCATGGTCTGCCCTTGGACAGATCCACGGAAGAGGCCCATACAGGCTCGGGAAGCAGACTTGGGGCCCTTTGGACAATGAATTCCAGAATCCCAATACTTGGAACCTGGTCTAGAGTCTAGGTTCTACTAGTGGATCTCCAGGTGGGCATAACACCTTGACCATCACACTTTCTGGCTCACGGGGCCTAGGGTTGGCAGAAAAAAACACAGGACACCCAGTTAAATTTGAATTTAAGATAAACAATAAATAAATTTTTAGTATAAGAACATTCCAAATACTGCATAGGATCTACATATATGGAAAAAAATTATTTGTTGTTACCTGAAATTAAAACATAACTGGGTGCCCTATATTTTCATTTGTTAATCTGGCAGCACTAGTGGACAGGGACAGAGCTGGAGGAGGGCCAGAAAGTTGCCTGCTAAAGCATGGGCCTTAGGTGTGGGTATAGTTGTCTGGGCCTAAGGCTGCAGTGGGCAGCATATCCTCATCTTTCCTGCAAACCAAAAGCAGAATTGAAGATGGATGGGGGTCAGTCCAGGGAACTCCAGCCAGAGACGTCAACTCTGAGCAGAGAGAGTTTAAGAACATAGGTATGGCCAAAACTAACATCTTGACAAGAAGGAAAAGACCAGAGGCCCTGAATGTGATTTGTCTAGATACAGCACAAAGTCAAAAGCTTGTAACCATGAGTCAGTCTTGGAATATCCTAGGTTCCCCCTGCTAATAAACCTCTGCCTGATTCTGACTCCTTCAGG
The DNA here is from genome assembly GCA_029593785.1 of Cabassous unicinctus. Lineage (NCBI taxonomy): Eukaryota > Metazoa > Chordata > Mammalia > Cingulata > Chlamyphoridae > Cabassous > Cabassous unicinctus. The sequence goes on from JAQZBX010078672.1 coordinate 2,912, forward strand.
CATACCTAGGTTTACTTCCCAGTTTTACTACTAACTAACTGGTATCCTTGGGCAAGTTAATTTATTCCCTCTGAGACCATAGTTTCCTCTTCTATATATTGGGAATGCAAAATGTTTCACCAATTTGTTGGAGAACAACCAAGCTAACCTGAACAAGGCACCTTGCGTGTAATCGGTGCTTTAGAAAATTTGCTTCCCTTCTCCTTCTCTCTTTTTGAATGAACTATTGTTTGTTTGTTTTTTGTTACTATTAAGGTAGCCAATTTGAAGACACCAGCAAGAGAGACCAAGTGTTGAAATGGACTGAATTTTTTTTTTCTTCTTTTTGCTAAGGAAGTCAAATCCTAGCTGGTTATATTCTCCATACCTTGTTCCACATTCTCTGATTTGGAGCCTCTACGGGCTTGAAAGGGAACACTCAACAGTATTAAAGAAAACCACATCCATCTGAAAAAGAAAGCCACCAGCATTCCATACAAAATTGTGTTTCTTAGAAACCACTCCCTGAGACGCCAACCATTTCATATTGTTTGTGCTATGGCCTTTGTTCCCAAGCAAGAGATGAATTCTAAAAGTTCACATGTTCTTCATCAAGAGTTATCTTCAACCCCAAAGGGAAAGCTCTCAAAAGTGTTTGTGCTAATATATTCCTCTTTCTAATGTAACCAAAATATTCCAATGTTTTCCCTTAATACTCTCAATTTACAGCTAGCAGACAGATGCTTCTTCTCAAAGGCCTTCATAAATCTTCCCATATGAGATGAGAATGAAGGATTTATTCTTGCCCATCTTTTAATTTTACTCAACACTCCATGAGTTATTCTTACAGCTGGCATTTCAAATGTATTAGTAGAATTTATCACTCAAAGGCTTATGCAAGGACTAAATTACACTAATGAATTGACTATGAATTTGAAGCCTAACATGAGGCCAAATATTTTCTGGCTTCATTTCTGTATCTCAGCAAATGGCTTAATTTGCTCCCTACTTATCCATTACAGTTAAATTGTCTTGCTATTATTGTAGTAAATGGCTGCACACCCCGGCTTGCCCTGGGGCTCTGGCTGAAAGGAGTGGAATGAGGACATTTACTGCAGCCAGGAAAGGTAACCACCTGTCATCCACTCATTTTGCTGAGCCGGAGGAGGCAGGAAGGGAGCAGAGTCCAACCCACCTTTTTCAGTACCCCTCACAATCATGGGCTATTCCTACCAGCTGGCATTTCCAATGTATTAATGGAATTTATCATTGAAAGACTTATGAAAAGGTTAAATTACACTAATGAACTGACTTTGTATTTGAAAGTGAACATAAGGCCAAATATGTTCTGGCTTAGGTTTTTTTGTATCTCAGCAAACTACTTAATTTTCTTCCTACTCAGCCATTATCGCTAAATTGTCTTGCTATTATAGCAATGCCTGCTAGCGTTGTTATAGTTAAGAATCTGTGCATGTTTTCATTATAAGCACTCAATTTTTGAGATTCAAACTACATGGGGAACTACGGCAATCTTGCAGTGCTTTCAAACTTTGCTGGAATTAATCCAACCTTGGCGATTTCATGCGTATTGAAAAATCAGGCCTTTTGAGGAAGGGTCAGACGTTTTCCAGAAAAGGTGATTTTTTTTGCTCACTTGCAAGATGTGTTTTGCTTTAATCTTAGATGGCAATTTTGTTGACGTTTATTTTAGCATCCTCCCATCTTCTTTCCCATTTTCCTTGCTCTTTTGTACTTTAGCAAAAATTCTTGTACCTCATATATGACTGTGAAGATTTTATTCCCTGATAATCAGTTACTGAACACAATTTGATTATGAAAGAGTGTAGGAGATTTTTTTTTAAGGTTCCATCTGTGACATACAAATGAGCAAGTGAAATTTGTAATATATAAAACATTCTGTACTTCTGTGGATAGGGAAATTCAACTCTTTCTGACAGAAATCAAATAATCAAACAATCTCTTAAATTATATAACATGTGTGATGAAAAGATTAAAGACCTTGGAATTCAGGATTAATTTAGGGGAGAGAGTGGTCAGAAAAAAAAACAAAACCTGCTGCTTCTGCTCAAATTTCCAGAGGCTCCCAAACTCTTTGAAACTCTCTGTTCCTGTATTGTCAACTTCCATGTCCTAAAGACTCCTCAGTACTGCAAGGGGTTCCATCCCCAAATCCTGTCTCCCATTTGGAGAGAGGCCTAGCTGCTCCTGTCCCCTTTCTCTTTAGAGCAGACTCAGCCTGACATCTCCCAGACATGGCCAAACACCAAATCTTCCTCTGCCCCCACATAACAACCTTCCTCAGGCAAAAGGCCCAACGGTGGAATCTGCATGATCATGTAACCCTCGTAGGGAGACTTAGAAGTTCAGATCCAGCTCCTCACACCCATGACTCAACAGTGGTTGAATTTGTATCTTAGTGGACTGTTTGGACAGTCTTTCCTAACTCTTTTAAATCAATCCCACATTCTTGAACTTTTTCCCATATGCAGTGGGATAAAATCAGGCTTCTCTCTCACCAATTGCCCCTGGTTCAGCCATCTGTTCATTCGCTCCTTTACCAAAACGTCCCAAACAAGCCATCTTACTTTCTTGTAATTTATCCTCTGTGCTAAAAATTGTAAAGGAAGAGCTAGAAAACCAATTATCCAATGACATAGGAGGCTGTCTTCACATATGCCACACACCCGGCTGTGCTGGACAAGGATACCATGTCTTCTCCATGTCACCTGTACCATTCTTTAGCTGCGTACAGCATTCTTGGCTTCCAGCCATGTCCTTCTGAACATGCCCCAAGACACTCAAAATTATTCCATTCACCAGCAAGAAGACACCTATGAATCTACCCAACCAATTTATTTTCCTTGTGATAATCTTGACTCTCGGAATAACCTACTGAGTCCAATTACTCCAAGGTATCCTGTAGGCCCCGGGTAGCTGCAGAGCTGAAGGTGGTGCCACAGATGGCTGGCTTATGCCTCTGGTGGTGGGAGCAATTGAAGGGGCCAATAAGAATAGCAGCGGAGTGGACAGAAGCATTCCCTCTTATGTGATCATAATATCACGGGACATTTTGCAGCTTTTGGATTTTCAGACCTCAGGTGCTGCTTCAAATTCAACTTTAGGTGAGAGACCTTTCCAGCATTCACAGCAGCCCCATCTGGCCTATGAGGACATTTGGAAGGTTCTACCCACCTACTCTGCTTTACACTCGCACCTCTTGTTCTGCCTTCTCTTTTTACATGCAAGAAAAATAACTTCTATTAGGTGAAATTAAACAGATGGCACAGTGTGCCAATCTCAGGTTCAAAATGATTTCTCCTTTTCATGTATCAAAAATGAAAAGCAGAGAGGCAACTGTATTTGTGGAGTCCTCTGGCATAAGGAGAAGACTCCCAAACTCAGGATTTCCGAGTGCTGGCAAAGTGCAAGCCTTCAGAGAAGGACTAGGTGAAGGAAGCCCTGAATATCTACTTTTAAAAAATGTTTCATTGTGATTCCTTTCAAGAACCTACCTATGTCCTGGAAGTCTAGGACCACGTTCTCTGGGCCTGTTTCATTCTCATCATTGGGCTCCTTACCTTTTTTTTGAGAACAGAATCCTACCATTTCTGCTTCTGATGTGTGGCAAGTGGAGGAAATGATGAAAGTGTGTGAAGCAGGGCCAGGCCAGAGGGTAAGAGACGATGAGCCATATCCAGTGAACTCTCCTTTGAAGGCTAACTGGATTTTCTTTCCAAGACAAGAGCCTAATAAAGTTTACTCTGCATTTTGGAGTTGTATTAGATGGAAGGGCTGCCAATTGTCTGTCTCTTAGACATTTATACATATGAAAATAGCCTTTTTACATCTGCAGTCAGGTATGAAATAGCCTGTCCTAATTCTAGTGGCAAGTTGTGCCTAGGAAAACAAGGTACTGAACAACACTAATATAAAAGATATTATGCCACAGCAGACCAAAGCAAAACATACATTTGAGGTGTAGGTGGCTCCAAAGGGAAGGTAATGTTCAAACTTTTATTTTCTGGATTTTTGATTTCACCTCCCCTTCAGTGGGCCTAAGTTCATTTCCTGGAAAATTATGGTCAAGTTACATATTCATTGTTGGTGGAATATTCTTGAACACATGCCTAGAAACTTCCTAATGCAGTTTTCCTCCAGGAGAATGTTTTAACTATCCAAAGAGGAATATATATATATGCTGTTGCCAGTATGCTTGGGCAGCTGAGAGGTTTTGCATAATTGGCTAACAGATCAGAGTGCTACAACCAACTGGTTGAGAAGATATAAGTGGAATTCCTTTGGGGATACCCTTCTCCAGCTTTCTCATGCAAGATCCTAAACTTCCTGACCACAAGTCATTCCTACCTATAGATTGCTCTCCCCTCCCCCTCCCCATGTCCCAATCCTGCGGAACCTAGACCAAATACCACTTCTGAATCTTCTATCGTCCCTCAATTCTGAAAGATTTGCTGGCTCCACTGACTATTCATAGCATCTATACCTATAAACAGCCACTTGGAATAGAGTAAAGTGTGGTGATTACATGCAGAGACATTTAAGACATAAAGAGCTGGGCTTAAGTACTAGTCCTACCTCTCACCATTATAGTTCTGTGACACCTGGCAAATTACTTAACCTCTTTAAGCCTCAGTTTCCCCCTCTATAAAATGAGGACAATAATATCAATCCCATAGTGTTGTTGATATGATCAAATGAGATAATATATATTAATCATTATATACGCCAATTGCCTGGTATATTAAAAATATGCAATAAACGCTGGCTGTTAGTATTATATCAAAACACTTACCACTTTCTTCCTAAACTCTCTGTACAGCTTCATATCCATCTGAGACTCCCCCACTAGACTCTAAATTTATCTAGAAAAGGAATCAGGTGTTCTGCATTTTTGTCCAGAGGTCCTAGTACTTTATATTACATACATTTGTTAACTAGATGAATGGATGGGATTTTGAGCCAACAACTTATGCTTGGCTTTTAAGATGCTGTCCTCTTGAAATGTGCTCTCTCTCCAGATAATTCTGGTGAGGCAGATGGGAAAAAGATATCATGTTTCAAAATGCCAGTGAGGAAACTGAGAACCACAGAGGTTAAGTGATGGGACTGCAGTGCTCCCAGAGGACAAAGAACTGCATGTTTTTGTAGATCTATGAACTCTCAAAAAATAAAATAAATAAATAAATAGAAAAGACTGTCCCAAGTCTGTGAAATCTAAACCACCAGTCAATCTGGTTGACTCAATGGAACAACAATTAAAAATTATGCACATTTTGTATGAAACATCTGGTTGTTGACAGAATCAGCCTTTGCGTTAATTTGTTGATGCCAAATTCCTAGGGAAATATTTTTCATTATTTCAAATCCTGAGCATGAACAAAAGTGAACAAAAAAATAGTAAGCATATACTTAAGCTATTTTATTCACAGATCAAATCAGGTGATGGTCATTTCATTGCTCTGCACAACGTTCTTATGATGTAATATGGTGTGAAAATTCTACCTTATTAGTCCTCCAGGCCTCAGAGAAGTCTCACCTCAGTGGAACGTGAAAACTTAATTTTTCTTAGTATTTTGCAGTCACAGCACTTCTAAGAAACACACCATAGTACCATGCCTTTTCACTTCCTCATGGTTTATGTAAATATGAAACCGTCTACAGCTGGGTATGTGTGAGGTTTTTTTTCTTCGCTCTATCTCTCTCTAAGAGAATTGTTTTTGAAAAATCATCTTTAATTTAGAGAAGTATTGTACATAAAAGAAATGCATACACTGCCATCTGCTAAAAAGTGTCAGAAGGCTCCCCGTGGCGATGCTCACAGCATCCTGTGGTTTTCAACATCATTACTTGAGGGATTCGGCAAGGTTTCTCCAAAACACTGTCAAGACATTGCTGAACAGTTGGCAGCATCGAGATTACTTTAAGCAGCTCATTTTGGTTACTGTCTGAAAAGACTTCCCGTTTGTATGCGGTAGCCCTTTTTCTAAGGGGAAGGGAGGACAGCCACTTCAGAAGAGAGAAGGAGCCCTTGTCTCAGACTCCTTTGAAGAGTTCTGGAAGGTGTCTTCAAAAGACATTACCCAGGAGCAAGGCAGTTTTAGGGATTCACCTTGGTAAAGGATTATGCTCAAGAGAATGGTTCTGAGTTTCACCATCAACACCTGCTTTAAAGAGGCCGTTATAGACTATGTCACCACTTGGATCTGTGTGCACATGCACGCATACACACACTCAGACACACGTGTCATGCACAGCTAGAATAATCTTCCTTGAACATTATTTTTCTCTCCCTTTGTTTAAAAACCCTTCAGTGGTGGAAGTTTTCAAATCAAAACCCTTCAAGTCAGTCATCCAAGTCTTTTCTCAGTTGACTAACACCCCAGCCCTTCCCATCATCTCATTATTTCCCAACATGGTAGCTCTGCTCAGGATCAAAGTCATCCATCTGTACATATGCCTTTTGCTGTGCATCTATGGCCTATGTATTTCATAATGCAGTGGTTTTCACATTTTTAAACCTGTAAATCCTTTTGGAAAATGGAATTGTGGGTAGAAATTGTTTATATAAAACTGGTAAAAGCAGAGCTGTTCTGTTTAAACAGTCATTGGAGACTCTTGTCTCTGTCTCCTGAGGCCCTCCTTGCTCTTTTGCAATGGTACCTGAGTCACCTCTGTGAAGGTTTAGGATCTACCAAACAACCTTGAAAATGACTGCTCTAATATCTTCCCTTTCCAAACACCAACCAAACTCACCTCCTTCTCTGTTAAAGCCTACTAGTTCAAACAGATTCAGACTGCCCCTTTACTACATTCTCTTGCATTTACTGCTTCTCTTTGTAGAACAGTACATCATGTAGAGAATGGCTGGCTTGGTGTCAAGCTCCCCAAGGACAAAATGGTGTCACTATATCCCTCCCCCAACCAACCCCTTGCACAGAGGCTGGCATAACAATATGTGCTCCATTGAATAAAGAGGTGTTGAAGCTTCTTTGTGTCTCAGGCTTCACTTTACAGTTTTCATGGATGGGAACAATGCTTTGCACCAAAGGCATAACTCTTCCCATTATCATGAGATGTCAATGCCATTTGTGTTTGGATTTTTAAAAATTAGACACTGTCTTGATCCTGAAGAAGTCTTCTTGTAATAGAGGAATATAAAATCATGTTGAGTGGCACTTTTTCATTTACCCTGCATTTGGCATCTGGAGTCCAAACCTGAGGACAAAGAATAAAAAACCCCACATTTTAAAGAGAGCCACTTATCTACCAGGACTTACTAAAAGTTACCTAAAAAATACTGGGTGCTCATAATATTTTCATCCCTTCTCAGCCTGAAGTAGGCAGAGTGGACATCATCTCATATCCCTCAAGACTGAGGAATGAACAAAAATAAGGGGGAATTGTAACCATGGACAAAAACATTTATTATTATTGTAGTTATTATCTTGTGTTAACAGAGTAACTTGTAACCTTGATATAAAAACAAAATAAAAATAAAGAAAGTGAAGGGGAAAGATATTAAAGAAGGAAAAGTAAGTTAAATAAAGAACAACAACAAAAAAATAAAAATACTGGGTGCTACAACTCCATTTTTCACCCCAGCTCCTATTCACCTACCCACAAATATAAATAGAGGACTGGCAGAGGAGGAGAAGAGAGAAAGAGAAAGTTATAAGAGTCAGTGGTGACAACAATCTTGTGAATACAAGGCTTTTGTGTTAAGTTTTTCAGCTTACCGAAAAGCAAGCAAGGGGTCCTCCAAGAGAAATCATAACAAATGGAGCTGCCTGCAGAAGCAACACCCTGCACACCATCCTCCTTTCGGACATGGCTTAGGCATGGACTTGCTACACTCCCTTTTACTCCTTTGAACTAGGAAAAAGTGAATTGAGGAATGGCAGGGTGAAAGAGGGGAGCAGCCTGTCCTCCCAATGTTGGGCTTGGCGAGGGGGGCTGACTTTTCTCTGGGTTAGTGGGCCCTGAGGAAGGTGCCTGGACTGGCACCATCTTGCGAGGCAAGAAGTCTGCTTGTCACACAAGGAAATACCAGAAGCAAATAGCTGTGGGATATACTGTCAACAACAGGAACTTGTTTGTGGGTGGAAGGTAGGGCAAGAGATGGAGATGAGGTTGGAGTTGGATCCTCCTCCTCACCCCAGCAAGGGACTGTGTGTTGGGGAAACCTAAAAAGCCTTGCAAAGATTTATGCTCCCACGTATTTGGGTGGCTGCCCACAGAGGCCGCCAATGTCCCGTCAGTGTTGGGCAGAGAGGCAACCACCACCCACAGAAGAGGACCACAGCCATGGATGGTTAAGTCAAGAGGGGCTTGCTCTTTCTCCCCTAGTGTCCTTCTACCTTTCAACATCATAGAAACCAGATATTGAAAAGGGAAAGTCAGATTTAAATCCAAGTTAGGCTATATTTAGTGCTCGAGGTAGCACTAAGGTTCAGGGAGAAAATAAGAGGGAAATCAAATATGAGAAGAGAACTATAAACTGGATTAAGTTAAAAGGGCCTGGAAAGCTACCAGTCTTCCCAAAATGTTGTAAAGGGATGTTCCATGGTATTTGCTAAGCAGTGGTTGGAAAAATGAAATTGTTTCAAATTATTATTCTCACTGAGTTGAGGCTCCTCAGTAAAAAGTTGCTAATATCCTTTTTTTTTTTTTTTGCTTTTAAAAAGGGTATTTATTTGGGGTAGAAGCTTACTGTTACCAGGCCATAAAGCATAAGTTACTTCCCTCACCAAGTCTATTGCCACGTGTTGGGGCAAGATGGCTGCCGACATCTGCCAAGAGTTCAGGCTTCTTGGTTTCCTCTTTTCCTGGGGCTCTGTTTCTCTCCAGGCTCAGCTGCTGTGCTCTCTCCACAAGGTCAGCTGTAGACTATTGGGCAAACGGCTCTGTCTCTCTCCCCAGGGCTTCTGCTGTGTCTAAGGAGCTGTCTGTATTCCTCTGTGTTCTTCTCCTGTGTGTTCAGTTCCCAGGCTCCAGCTCAAAAAACTCCAGCATCAAAATTCCAACTCTGTCCTTTGCCATGTCTTTTATCTGTGAGTCCTACTGATGTGGCCCAATCAAAGCCCTAATCATAATGCTAATATCCATTAGCATTATGATTAGGTTATCCATTTTTAATGAAACAGAAACCAAAATGTGAACAGTTTTGTATAAATTTCTTAAGAGAATGCTAAAAGAAACAAACATCTATATTTAGAGTTCTGATAGACCATCTATCTTGACACAGATGTGTACATATTGGTCACCTGAGTAATAATGCTTTGTACTTTAATGAACAAATGCACTTTTTGAAATTTAACTTGTGCTACCTCTAGTTACCTCTAGCACTAAACATTCCCTCATTCACAGATGGGTATGAACCTGATTCCTATGATGTTGAAGAACAGGAAGGACACAACTCATTTGTAAATAGAAGTGCTTACTTCTATAAGTCAAAATTCTCATTAACATTATTTTTGAACTAGTTTTCTTAGTTATAAAAATATAAATTTAATTTTGTAAATTATATGTTACAAGTAAAACAGTTCAGAATAGCATAAAGTTAAAAGCCAAAGTCCTGCTCTGCCATAGGCACTCTCCACATTTAACCATTGTTAACAGTTTCTTGTTTATCCTTCCAGAAATTTCTCATGCCTCTATGAGCAAGCAAGCATGTGGATGTGTGTGTGTGTGTCTTCTTCTTTAACAAAAATAGCATTTTCCATATACAGTCTTTACAACTTAACTTTTTTTCATTAAAATATGTTAGGCAAGCCTTTATGTCAGTGCACACAGATCCACCTCAATCGTTTTAAACACTTCATAATATTCCACTTTATTTTTGCAATATACTTTAACCTTTTCTCTATTAATGAACTCATAGCTCAAGTACAGCTTTCTTTTTTATGTGCTATCATGCATAGGGAATCAATGATTATAATGATACCCATATTTGCCTGCTTCTAAAAGTAGAGTTTCTTTTCATGTATATCTACAAACCTATGTTACCAGACTATCACTTAGAATGCAGAATGGAAAGTGTTATATGATATTAAAATACTTGCTGAATAACCAAAGAAGATTAAATTATGCTCAATATAGTTGATAAGTGACTTTAAAACAGTACATTCTAACCCTCAAAGTTGGACATTTATCTATGACAAAAGCAACTAGGCTTCTTGTTTAACCAGCACATCCCATGGCACTATGCTCGATAACAGAGTTTACTGAGTGTATACACATACCTTCTTAAACAGAGATACAGTGAGAATTAATAGGGTAATATATACAAGGCTCTTCACAATGGGTGACTGCAGGAGCCAATATAAACAGTCTGACTTTTTCCCTTTTTGGTTCACTCAGGCTCCATAGATGACAAAGCAAAGGCATAGCTGCAAAGTTTATCTTCTAGTTGTTTGTCATTCCTCAAAGTAATCTCAAACTTTCCGAGTTTATCTGAGGTCAACATACCTTCTGTTTTAACAAATCAGAGTAAAGGGCAGCAAATGCTACTACCAACTCTATATCTGAGCTGTCTTTAGGATCTGAAACCATGTATTTTTTTTTTTTTTTTTTACCCAAGATAAATGTCTCTGTCAGCATGAGACTCTTATTCTGGTTTTAAACAACTCACCACGCCCATTACTGTCATTCTTGCCCACTCAATATGGCTGCCAGGCCCAAACCTGGACCAGCCCTTACCAGAAGTCCCAGCTTTCCCTGGAAGATAACCGTGTCTGAAAATGGTATTTATCTGAGTGCTGTTTATACTCAGTAGTATAAGTTGAGACATCTCATAACAAAAGTCCCTCTTCTAAGAGGTGTGTCTGTGTGAGTGTACGTGTATGTATAAAAAGACATTTCAGTTTTCAATAAACTGTTTACTGTTCAAACATTAAATAAATGTAGAACTGTTTTAATCAGCTGAACAAATATTTAACGTACACTCCAGCATAAGAGCCGTGTTTAAAAATATCCTCTAGGCTGCTAAGACACAGGGAATTTATGGAAGCCATTGACCTGAAAGGTAAAACAAACATTCAGGGGTAAAAATGAAGTACATAATTTTAAATGTAAACTTATCTCTCCTCTCTTTTGTTAACATCCAATAGTATTTTACCTCTCTCTCTCCCTGTGTGTGTGTGTGTGTGTGTGTGT
>JAQZBX010078673.1:0-14074 GCA_029593785.1 Cabassous unicinctus
ACAGAGAGATCAAGATTCCCAGAAGAGAAACAGAGGAAAGGAAACTTTGTCCTGGAGGTGAAACAATCATACAAAAAATGCAATCTTAAAAAATGGTGTGGGGAGCGGGTGTAGCTCAGTGGTTGAGCATCTGCTTCCCATGTACGAGGTCCAGGGTTCAATCCCCAGTACCTCTAAAAAAATGGTGCACACATGCAGAGCAAGAATCAGAGGAAGAACACCTGAGAAAATCTGATCATTTAAACATGGGCTTATTCTAAGTCTAGAATAAGTTGGACCAAGTGTCAAAGAAGAGCCTTAACATTTAGACAATCAACATTAAAACCATAGACAAGAGGGAGAAACTGACCTTCAGAGTCAACTCATCAAGATAATCACATGCCAAAGAAAAAGAAAATAACTAAAATAATAATAAAATAAACAAGATAATCATATGCCCAGACATCAGCAAAAAATTACAAGCCATACTAGGAAACAAAAAGATATGGCTCAAACAACAGAAGTAATTAAAACTTCAGAGGAGATGCAGAATTTGGAACAACTAATCAAAGAAGCTCAAACAAATCTCCTAAATCAATTAAAGGAGATGAAGGGAAATATGGTTATAGAGCTACAGGATATTAAAAAGACAATGTGTGAGTATAAAGAAGAATTTTAAAGTTTAAAGAGAAACAAAACAGAAATTGTAGGGAAGAAAGGCACAACAATGGAGATTAAAATATACCAGAGGCATACAACAACCGATTTGAACAGGCAGAAGAAAGAATCGGCAAACTAGAACACATGGCAATCAAAATCATACAGTCAGAAAAAAAGAGAGAGAAAAGAATAGAAAAAATTGAGCAATGTCTCAGGGATTTGAGTGACAGCATGAAGTACACAAACTTATGTGGTATGGGTCTCCCAGGAGAAGAAGTGAAGGGAAAAGGGGCAGAAAGAATATTTGAGGAAATAATGGTCAAAAATTCCCCGACTCTTATGAAAGACATAATTATACATGTCCACGAAGCACAACATATTCCAAACAGAATAAATCCTAATAGACCTACTCCATGACATACTAATCAGAATGTCAAATGCCAAAGATAAAGAGAAAATTCTAAGTGTCAATTACTCATCAGAAACCATGGGAGTGAGAAGGCAGTAGTATGATATATTTAAGGTACTGAAGTAGAAAAACTGCCAGCCAAAAATGCATTAGCTGGCAAAACTGACCTTCAAAAATGAGAGAGAGTTTAAAATATTTATATATAAAAAGAAACTGAGAGAGTTCTTCAACAAGAGACATGTCATACAAGAATTAGCAAGGGGAGTTCTGCAAGTTCAAAGGAAAAGACAGGAGAGAGTGGTGTGGAGTAGTGTGAAGAAATGAAGATTTTCAGTAAGTGTAACTAAAAGTGTAAAAGCAAAACTCAAAAGTTCTGTATCCTCAACATACAACTCGACTCTTTAATTCCTGTAAGAGTCAGAATACATTTGAACAAGAAAACGGCATAGTGCCTGATAATGGACATGCAAAATATATGGTGATAAAATGGGACAAAAACAACATGAAGAGGGGAAACAGAGGGATAACTGGCAGAGAGCATGTAGGCTATTGAGGCTAATTTGATATCTTTTCAAATTTGTAGGTTATAGATGTAGGTTTTGGAATATAAACCCTAGGGTAACCACAAAGGAAGTATTTAAAAATATACAGAAACAGAAATGAGGAAACGATCAGTTAGATACATCACAAAAGATCAACTATACAAAAATGGAGGTTGCAATAAAGGAAAAGAGAGATAAAAAAAAAAAAAAAAGATATGACAGTTAAAAACCAAGGACAAAATGGATGAAGTAAATACTGCCTTTATAGTAATAACATTGAATGTTAATGGATTAAACTCTCCAATCAAAAGACAGAGTGGCAGAATGGATTTTAAAAAAGTATGACCCAACTATATGTTGCTTATAAGAGTCTCACCTTAGAACCAAAAACACAAATAGGTTGAAAGTAAAAGGTTGGAAAAAGATATTCCATGCAAATAGTAACCTAAATAGAGCTGTGGTGGTTATAATAAATAGACTTTAAGTCAAAAGTTGTTATAAGAGACAGAGAAGGACACTATATATTAATAAAAGAGGCAATACACCAAGAATAAATAACAATCATAAATATTTACACATCTAACCTCGGTGCCCCAAAATATATGAGGCAAACACTGGCAAAATTGAAGGGAGAAAAAGACACATCCACAATAATAGTTGGAGACTATAAACACCACTCTCATTGACAGATAAACATCTAGATAGAAGATCAATAAGGAAACAGAACTCGAATAATATGATAAATGAACTAGACCTAACAGACATATAAAACATTGCACCCCCGATGCATTATATACCTTCTTCTCAAGTGCACATCGATCATTGCCCAGGATAGACCATATGTTGGGTCACAAAACCAGTCTAAAAATATTGAAAAAGATTGAAATTATAAAAGCATCTTCTATGACCATAATGGAATGAAGCTGGAATTCAATAAAAGTTGAAGAACTAGAAAATCCACAAATATATGGGAGTTAAATAATACACTCAAACAATCAGGGGGTCAAAGAAGATATTGCAAGGGAAACCTTGAGTTGAATGAAAACAATAACACAACATATCAAAACTTACAGAATGCAGCAAAGGCAGTCCTGAGAGGGAAATTTATAGCCCCCTAAACACTACATGAAAAAAGAAGAAAGAATTTAAATCAAAGACCTAACTGCACACCTAGAGGAACAAGAAAAAGAACAGCAACCTACTCCAAAATAAAGCAGAAGGGAAGAAATAACAAAAATTAGGGCAGAAATAAATTAAATTGAGAATAAGAGAACAATAGAATTAACAAAACAAAATGTTTCTTATTTGAAAAGATCAATAAAATCGACAAAGAAAAGAAGAGAGAAGATACAAATAAATAAAAGCAGAAATGAGAGAGGGAACATTAACACTGAGGCCACAGAAATAAAAAGGATCATAAGAGGATACTATGAACTAGTATATGCCAACAAATTAGACAACCTAGATGAAATGGACAAATTCCTAGAAACACATGAACAACCTCATTGACTCTAGAAGAAATAGAAGACCTCAACAGACCAATTACAAGTAGAGATTGACTCAGTCATCAAAAACCTCCCAACAGAGAAAAGTTCAAGACCAGATGAATTCACAGGTGAATTCTACCAAACATTCCAAGAATTAATACCAATTCTGCCAAGAAGAATTAATACCAATTCTGCTCAAACTCTTCCAAAAAAATTGAAGAGGAGGAAACACTACCTAAATTATTCTAAGCGGCCAATATCACCCTAATACCAAAACCAGATAAAGATACTACAAGAAAAGAAAATTATAGACCAATTTCTCTTATGAATGCAGATGCAAAAATCCTCAACAAAACCGAGGAATAGCACAAAATTGAACAGCAAAATTCTCAACAAAATTGAATCCAATAGCACATTAAAAGAATTATACACCATGATCAAGTGGCTTTTATCCTAAGTAGAAGGGTGGTTCAACATAAAAAAATCAATTAATGTAATATACCCCATTAACATAACAAAGGGAAAAAACTACATGATCATCTCCATTGACATAGAAAAAGGCATTTGACAAAATCCAGCATCCTTTCTTGATAAAAACACTTAGAAAAATAGGAATAGAAAAAAAATTCCTCAACATGATAAAGGGCATATATGAAAAACCCACTACTAACATCATACTCATCATACTTGGTCCTCTAAAATCTGGACCAAGACAAAGATGCCCAGTATTGCCAGTGTTATTCAACGTTGTATTGGAAGTTCTATCCAGAGTAGTTAGGCAAAAAAAAGAAATAAAAGGCATCTAAATTGCAAAGGAAGAAGTAAAACTTTCACCAATTGCAGATGACATGATCTTACAGATAGAAAGTTCTGAAAAATCAACAACAAAGATATTAGAGCTAATGAACAAATTCAGCAAAGAAGTGGGGGGTGCAAGATCAACATGCAAAAATCAGTAATGTTTCTATACACTAGTAATGAGCAAGCTGAGGAGGGTATTTTTAAAAATTCCATTTACAATAGCAACTAAAAAAATCAAATATCTAGGAATCAATTTAACCAAGGATGTAAGGCCTTGTACACAGAAAACTACAAAACAGTGCAAAAAGAAATCAAAGAAGACCTAAATAAGTGAAAGGACATTCCATGTTCATGGACTGGAATATTAAATATAGTTAAGATGTCCTTTCTACCCAAAATGATTTAGAGATTCAACACAATCCCAATCAGAATTCCAATAGCTTACTTTGCAGAAACAGAAAAGGCAATTACCAAATTCATTCGGAAGGGAAAGTGCACAACTCTGTACAACACAGTGAACCCTACTGTAGATGGACTACAGTTAACAGTACAAGTATAAGAATGTTCTTTCATGAATTATAACAAGTATACAACACTAATACAAGGTGTTAATAATAGGGTGGTATATGGAAAAAAAATGCACCTAATGTTAACTGTAGACAATAGTTAATAGTACTCTTTTAATAACTTTTCATCAATTGTAACAAAGGTAACTACAGTTAAAAAAAATTAGTACAATAACAAAAAAGTGCTCTCATCAACTGTAACAGGTGTTTCACACCAATGCAAGGTATTAGTGGTGGGGTGGTGTATGGGAATCCTGTATTTTATGCATGACTGGTCTGTAAAGCCACAACTTCTCAAATAAATAAAAAGGCTCAAAGATGGAATGGAATGATAAGCTAACAGCTGAAATGGTATGTCAGTTCTCACCCTGAAGAAGACAGATGCCAGGAAATCTCAAACCACAATTTTGGAAAACATTTTAGTTTATTTAAAATCTGGCAGGGAACCAGAGGAGGGCACACATGTGCATGCTGTAGAGTGGGGTGCTGTTATCTTGAGACAGTATATTACCGATTTGTTGCCTTCTTTCCTCAGAGTCCCAGAATTCCTAATAGGACTATAGACAGCCCCATACAGCAGGAGACTACTACAAACAAGGAAAAGGGCAAAACAAATCTACTCTCCGTGCTCTACCCGCGTGAGGTGGAAGCTGATAGAGCAGCATGAAACGGAGATATGGTGGACAGTGAGGAAGAGATTCCAGAGTTGAAAAAATACTATAGGTAAACGTAAACAGTTACTAATCTTTTGATCTAGAGATTCCACTAGGAATTTGCCCTATTTAAATAATTGATGATGAGTACAAAAATTTAGCCGCAAACTTGTTCATCAGAATATTATTTATAATAGGGAGAAACTGGTAACAATCCAACAGTCCCAAAATAAAGGACTGGTGAAATAAATCGTGGTCATCCTCACAGTGGAATATCTACCATACAGCTTTTTAAATGGTATTGTGGGAAAAACATTTAAGGGCACAGAAAAATGTTTACGATATTATAATAGAAAAACACAGTTTATGAAATAACATATACTGTTAGATCTCACTGGAAAAAAATTCCTATTGGCTGGCAGGATTCAGGTAAATGATTTCTATTTTCTTCTTCCTTTAAATTTTCTATTAAACATATATACTTCTTTACTTATTTCAAAATGTTTAAAAATAAAATTGCTACTTAAAACTGTTACAAGTGAACAGAACATTACTCTGGCAGCTTCCTAATGGGCAAACCACTGGCTGGAGCTCTGCCCTGAAACTCCTTTTCTTATTAAAACTATTGTATGAAAGCATTCCCCAGGACTAGAGCAACACCTTACAAACAGAATTAGACAAAACTTTGTAGGTGGCTTTGTTGAACTGCATCTATTCCACATTTCATAAAACATTACTATTTATACTTACCCTTCTTTTGACTCAATAGCATGATATTAGACATATTTGCAAATTATGTTTAAGGTGCCTCTGCACTTCATTTCTACCATTTTTTTCTCCTTCTCTTCCATCTAATCCCATCTAATTCCATCTAATTATATGGCTCTTTCACATAGTTGCCATTGCATCATACTGATAGAGCATACAGAGTAGAGCTGCCAAGAAGCAAAGGTAAAGGTGCCTACATGGGGAAGGAAAACAGAAACAGAGATACAAGAGCTCTGTTGGATGAAATCTTTAACAAGGGCTAGCTGCCGACTTTGGGTGGTTTATAAACCCAAATAGGAAAGGCAGCTCTTCTGAGTTCCAGTGTAATGTTTCAAATGTTACTTATTATGTTTAATTATCACCATTTTAGAAACGAAATATTTCATGTCATGGGAAAATTCTACCTCCGAAAAATCTGTCAAAACCCTAAGAAATCCTAGATAATCTGAAGTGGTCAAAAAAAACCCCCAGATATTCTGAAGCAAATGATAAACTCAATTATGTTTCTCAAGAGTGAAAAAGTTTGACTTCTAAATTCCTTTAAATAACAGTAGGCCAACATGACTGCACAGTAATCTGAAGAAATGTTATTTATTTAAATGCAGTTTACTGACTTCTCAGTTCCGCCACTCTCTGTGAGCTTCATGTCACTGTCAGGTGCTGACAGCTGCTGTGGTAGTGTCTGACCGGCTGAGATTAGTGCTACTGCACTCACCTCCACGGCAACCTTTTATACTAATGCCTTCGTAAAAGAAAGGAGGTGTGTGTGTCTCCGCAGTTTCCTTGTTACCTAAGATGTTAAAACACAGAACACCAATTTTCTCCCTCCATTTTTTTTTCATGAAACACCCGTCACAAGAAAAGCACCTTTTTTTTTGGTCTACAAGAAATGCAAGACCTCACAGGAGTAATTTAACAGAATCCCTTCGGTACCTAATGTCTCATTTTCTGAAGCTGATATCAATCTGTTAAATCTTTATTCTGGGGGGCACCGGCAATTATAAGGGTTACTGTCACAGTTTAAAGGAAAATGAAACAGCTTGCCTGTATTTACCTCTAAATTGTTCTCGCCTTAACTTCAACGATTTCTCCAGGAAGCTATCCATATTCTCACATATTACCACTATCAGCAGCTGTACACCTCTGCAGAATTTCTGAAACTAGTGGCCACACTTGAGTATGTTTTACTAGCATTTTATCTTTGGGGGGCTCTAAAAACATGCACGCATTTGTATTACCTTTCTCATTTCTTCACAGACTTTTGCAAACTACTTCCCCAGCATCAGCTGGGGGTGGTGGGGAGGGAGAGGGAAGGGTATTTAAGAATTGTCTGCTTTTACTGGATCCCATAGGAGGAGAATATGAAACCTCTTAGCATCAAGCGTCTAACTTTTGATGCTCAGAAAAACCAATAATTAATTTTCCTGTGTTATTACAACTGGCCTCAATGGCCACGGTCTATTGGACTTTGGTTTCTTTGAGACCAAGATTGAAGAAAGAAGGTGGGATGTTCTTTTCTTTGTGTGCTACCTGGGAAAAATTTAAACTACTTCTCTTCTGGAGGAAGGAAAGTAAAATCTGAGATTAATAAGTGTCCCTGATAAAAGTCTGCTCTAGTTACCAGGAAATTAAACAGATTCACAGTACGGCTTCTAACCTTTCAGGTAAGGTGATGTACTTGAGGCCTGAGAGTATGATACATCACATTTACATGGTCATCAGTATCCTCTGAAATTCAGATTAGTCCTGCTATTCAACAGGGACTATTTCAGCACTAAATCTAATAAATATTACAAACAGTGCAGAAAACCTCCTGTGTTTCACTGCACATACCACTGACTGCAGCAGCTGCTCTTGAATACATCTTGGCATGACTCCAACTTCCTTAACAAGCCAATTTTAGCAGTAAGACATCTGTAAAAGGAGGAGGGGGGTAAGGTAGAGAAGCAGGGTGGTGAGGAGAAAAGAAAGATGAATTGTGGGGGAAATATAGTAACTAGGTCAGTTTATTTCTGTCCCTTGAATGGATAAAATTAATATTCTATACTATTTGTCTTGACATTTCTAAACACATTATTAGACTTTTCAGCATAAATTAACAAGTGAGAAATATTTGGTCTACTAGAATGACCATTTTTCGTGGTACTGAGATTTGAGTTTAATATAATGGGGTATTGGGCCTTTGTTCATTAACTATATACAAAATATTTCTGGGATTAAACTGAGCTCCATCTTTATTGTTTTTTGTTTTTTTTTTTAAATGAGCTCCATATTTAAATACACTAAAGTGTATCAAAATGCAGGTGCACAGATATTACATTTACCAATAGAGAGAGCTACAAAAGGTCAGCTACAAAGTTTGCTGCTCTTTTGGACTGCTCAGGATAAAGGGGAAGCCTGACAGGTTAGGATGAGTTGCTATTCTATGGGCAAATGCTTCTGGCTGAAAAAATAATGTGCAAGATGTATGAGGTCGAGATAGAATCAGATTCTCTCAATTAAAATTAGATTTATGCTTTGAAAACAGGTATTGTGCCAGAGAATAGGACTTTCATCAGTAGGGTCATAAAAAGAAATTCAGGGTAAGTCAGAAACATTCTGTAAAATAAAAATGTGTCCTTGTATAAAAATATGCCCTGAAAACCACAGGAAGCTACTAGCAGCATGGTGAGAGATAGGTCTCTACCACTTGGCAGCAGTAATAACCAAGAGCCAGCCACGGAGAAATGAGCCCCATCTACAGGCAAACCTACCCTTCGAAGGACAATGTGGACTCTGCTTAAGTGGCAGTCTAGGCTGCAAAGATAAGTTTAAGTGAGAAGATACAAAGTTAAATTGGAAAACTGACTTACGTTTTTAGAAGTGACAAACGTGTTCATTATTATGAAGTTATTTACTTACATACTAAACCCTACGGCTGTGATGTATCTTAATTTTTTCTTCACTTTCCTTAATGATGCAAATGATAGATTCAGTCATCTAGTACTTTCCAAGAAAGGTTCACCTTGCGGCTTTGGTTATATCCTCCCCCTATTTCTCTGTCTCCTGTGGATGGGAAGGACTTCTTTGTGCTTTTTTCATTTTCTCGGGGACTCCTGCTCCTCTTACGCAGTAATACAAGATGAAGCAGACAGGATGAAAGGCCACGACGACGGTAACACGCTCCGAAGAAGAGGCTGAACACCACACACTCAGCATGGTGAGACCCACGGAGGTTCATGCAGGCTTCTCTACGCCACCAAGGCGCCTGGGGGGCCTCCATCAGCAGGGCTCGTCTCAAGGCTTACTCCTCACAATACCTTTACGAGCCCAGTATTATTGCCTCCATTTTACAGAATAGGAAAATGAGGCTCACAAATTTTAGTTCTTTCTCTTATAACTTTTTCAGCTCTGTGTGGGATCCCCCTCAGGGGCCCCCAGGCCCACCACTTTCCTCCAGCACGGCCCCCCTGCGGGGGTGCTCTGCTGGCTCCTCTGGGCAAGGCCACTGCTGAGGATGTCTGCCAGTCTGGCCAGGGCCGAGGCTCTCCGCGGCTCAGAACCCCAGGCTGGTGGCCTGCTCCAGCTTCGGCATCCGGCAATGAGGCCCGGCCCTCCCCTCACAAGTAGAAATTCACTGTCCCTGAACTTTACGGACATTTTAACAAAAAGCTCTTTCACAGTATCTCCCTGGCACTCAGGTTTGAATTTCAGGCACCAGGCTGCAGGATGAGCTAAGTGACGGGCACTGTGTAAAAGTAACAATTGCCCATTCCATCGACAAGCCTCTGCTAGTGGACCATGATCAGTGCCTTTCTGCTCTCTTCTGAGGACAACTTCTTTACTGAAAAAGCTTCTTGGGTGTTATTCCCGTTTTTTGGTGGAAATGGATCCTTAGTCTGTACACTTCATAGTAACATGGTCAGATACTCCTGATTCCAGGGTGATCCGGAGTAAGCAGAGGCCGTGGCTACATGTGGTTGGGATTTTATATGCTCACGTTTAAAGAGAGAGTCACTCTGGAGGTGATGATTTTTGTGCTCCTAAGTAGAAATTTTTATTACTAGAAAAATGCTTTATGGATGCATACCCACATATTACAAGGCCTTCCCTAAACTTTTGTCTGCTATGGTGAAAGGCCCGGGAGGTCTGATTCACTCTTGGCAGCCACATAATCCTGGGCAGTCACTCACTCTTTGGACTTCAGATTCCTCAGCCACAAAACAAGAGAATAGCTCTAAGTAGTCTCTCAGGTCTCCTTCAGCTCTAAAATCCTACAAGTCGGTAAAGCATCTAATATGTAATGAGCAAGGTTCTTGACATGCCCAAGCTGTTCCTGTTAAAAGCCACCATGCGACTCCTGAGTGAAATCTTAATCATCTGGCTCCCATCTGTTCTGATCAGCAGTCCATCGGGGCCATTCAAGAGTGAGATTACAGCAAAGATCCAGATTCAGAGAGAGGAGAAAGAAGAGGCAAAGCTAAGGAGCGGAGTGTGGAAGGATTTCAAGGCATGCCCAGATTGCCTAGATCAAGAGATCCAGATATAGATATAGGTGTAGATATAGATATAGAGACAGAAATAGAGATAAAGATAGAGATAGAGATCCAGATAGAGATAGAGATCCAGATAGAGATAGAGATAGAGAGACAGAGAGAGAGAGCTAGATAGATAGATATAGAGATAGAGAGAGAGAGATAGATATAGAGAGAGATAGAGAGAGAGCAAGAGATAGAGAGATATAGAGATAGAGCAGGGACGGATGTGGCTCAAATGGAGATAGAGAGACAGAGAGAGAGATAGAGAGATAGATAGTGAGAGATAGATAGAGAGATAGAGATAGATACATAGAGAGATAGAGAGAGAGAGAATGCATGCGCCGACACCATCGCCACTACTATGAATAGCCAACAAGCTCTGCTGCCTCCCCCGTGCTAGACAGTGTGCTAACCCTGTTACAAAGCCTTATGTCATGTAGAGAGGGCTGGTGAGGCTGAAGCACAGGGCACATAAGGAAGTGTAGGGGGTGATGAGCTTTCAGAACATAAAAATAAATTTCTGTTATAAAACTCACGAATACATGCATATAAATGTATAGGAAAAGAACAAGACAAATATTCACCAAGCTGTTAGCAGAAGCTGCCGCTTGAAAGAGAGAGCACTTTCACTTTTTGGTCTA
The DNA here is from genome assembly GCA_029593785.1 of Cabassous unicinctus. Lineage (NCBI taxonomy): Eukaryota > Metazoa > Chordata > Mammalia > Cingulata > Chlamyphoridae > Cabassous > Cabassous unicinctus. The sequence goes on from JAQZBX010078673.1 coordinate 11,024, forward strand.
TGTGTCCTCCACCCCCCAGAGCCAGAGCATACAAAGGTTAACAGGAGACCCTCTAACAGTAACCTGGAGATGCTGGCGGGGCTAAGCCTGGCAGCACAGAACAGCTGATGGCCTCCAGGCTCATCCATCCCGGGCCCCTCCTGCTTCAGGGGAGCCCAGGCAGCGTGGGCCTGGAAGCCTGCGGCCCGGCTGATGCTGGGTCTGCCAGGCCGGCCCGGTGCTGAGTGGCTGGACGCCAAGGCGCAAATGGCTAAGGCGCCAGAGTCCAGGCAGCGCTTGCGTCCGCACAGGCACCAAATGGTGAGTTGAGGGACGCTGCATTGACCACCACTTTCCAAGAAGAGCAGAGGAAGCCCAGGCGCTGCCAGGCCTCTCCGTGCTTCCAGGAGCAGGAAGAGGCAGCACCAAAACAGAAAGCGTCCCACTGAGCTAGTGCTTGCTGGCTGGCTCTGCTTAGCTTTTGCGCTAGAGAAACACTGAGGAAGACCCAGAGGGGAATGTGGAGACAAACAATTCGTTTTAAAACGGGAGGGACAACGGTAGACATCTAGTCCACTGGTTCTCAAACTGGTTTCAGGAGCCCGTGGGTTTCCACGGAGTGCCTGGAACCGAACTATCGAGTTGCCTAGGAATGATTCTGTGAATTCTGTGGCTAAAACAAGTGAAAAACCCTGACAACTCCTCCTCCCTCTTTTTACAGATAAGGAAACTGAGGAGGATGGAGGAGCAGTAGCCTGCCCCGTCCCGCTGTATGCTCAGAGGATTCACGCTAATCTATAGGGCAGACACAGAAGCAACACCAAAAGTTGTGTGTCCCTGCTTTTTACAATTCATGATGGATGGCAGTGGGCAAATAACACAGTCCATTGTCTTGTAGGGACTGTGTCTTAAAACATTTTGTCTTGTATCATGACCACATATTTCTTAGTTACTCTGACTTTGAGTGAATTATTCTTATTCCACTGTGCATCTGCTAGTGGTTTTACAGTCATTAAAAAAAGAAATAACAAGCACCTTTGGACTACTCAGGTTTTATATAGCAGATCTTTTTCTTTTGGAAATGGAAAGGTGAGGTGGGATAGAAAATCAAAGTATTTCCGCAAGCTGCTGTATTTTCCACATAAAAATTTGGTCCTAAGACCGCCTATAACTTCAAAGCAATTATTTTGGCTCAATAAGCACTACATACAATAAAGTCCTCCGGCCATTGTCTAGTATTTGCTAAAGAAGAAGGTCTTGAATGGAATAGCTTTGCAGATGTCCTGAACCAATGAGCTAGTAATTTAGACGCTACATGGGTCATTAGACTAAAGTCTGACCAAAAGTTTTCATCATGTAAATAATAACGATCTTTTTTTATGATGCATTTATATGATGCATTTACATTTATCCTAGCATTATCTCTAGACTTTAGAAAATATAGACAACTTTTGGGCAGTCTGCTATAAATTTCTCGAATTCTAAGAGGTCAATACAAAATGTTGCTATTATAATAAAATCCCCAAATAATAAACAGGTGAATGTTGAATCCCCAAGTTTGAATACCCATTTGCTCATGTGAGTTCCTTCTGAATCTTTTAAGTGATTAGCATGTAGATAAAGTAAATTACTCTTTCTAATTTGGAGGCTTGGTCACATTATGACATTTTAAAACATTTTGGATTATGTAAGCATAATCTTTACATAATTCAGTCTTATTATTGCTAATATGTAACAAGTATTTATTAGTCAATTTCTTACAGAGGTACTGATAATTACATTATAAAATTATCTTCACAGATTAGTAATTTTTTTCTAGTTATTAGAAAAATTCCCCCCACAAGTATTAGTAATTTTCCTGATTAAAAAGAAAGAGGATGGAAATAAGGAATAGATCAGTAGGGGAATGGGTTGAAGAACTCAGGATAAAGTTCAGACAAATATGTGCCAAATTCTGAAAATGTTATCAGTGATCATCACTGACTGAAAGGTAGGAGGGACCAGGTAAAAGGCAGGATGAGGACTTTTAAATTTTATAGTGGAATAAAGAGTGGCTCCCTCCACCCCACACCTGGTACTTGTGCAGTGCACAAGTCAGGGCTGAATCCCAGAGCCACTGTTCTGTATTAGGTGACCTCAAGTTAGCTAGTTCTCTGAGTCTCAGTTCCATCATCGAAAAATAGAGTAAAAACAAAAGTACACTGCTTTGGCATGGTTATAAGGATAGGACATAGTGTATTAGAGAACCCAGTCCACTGCCAGACACACAGTAGGTGCTCAGTCACAGGAAGCTGATGCTGATGATTCTTACTGCCATTTACTGAAGACCCTTTTCTTCTTCAGCTGCTACAATGTAGAAACATGGGAAGGCAGCAGTTACAGCGACAGAGTTAATGACATGAAAGCGGAAGAGACAGCTTACACTTCATTTAAAGTGACTGAGAAATACTTCCGAAAACCCATATAAACAAATGTAAATAAACACTCCTAGCCCGGAGTTTCCTTTTTGTGCCATTCTCCGTGTATGATGTATGTCCTCTAGCACTCCCTTAATTCTAGCCCTTCTTTTCACCAGCCCCAATTTCTGGTTATGGAGACAAAGATTATCGCCATAATGATGGGAGATATGAGGTCAAGGATCAGCCACATTCTAATCTATGCCTTTTGACTGTAAGGAGAGAGATTCTTCTCTGCACTTGATTTAAATAAGAATACTCAATGATGCATCCTGAGAAAGTGTGATTCACGCAGACTTCAGCGGGGCTTTTAGGAAAGAGTGCTTCAGCCCTCCTTCGTGTCCCTCTGCCAGCCCTCTCAGAATGGGGAAGCAGTGGGCATCACAAGTCCATGCCCGCAGCCCTCCCGTTTAGAAGGTACCATCTCTGGAGGGAGCTCCTGCCTCACAAAAGATGAAGCACAGCGGATCAGCAGTTCACTTTCTCTTTACTGAAGACTTTATAACTCTTTCCATTAAAGTGACAGTTGTACATCCTAGGGTCCTAAGAACGCACACTTTAGACTGTCAAATTTTTCTCCAGAGCCCTTTATACTCTTTTTTTTTTTTTTTTTTTT
>JAQZBX010078674.1:0-14087 GCA_029593785.1 Cabassous unicinctus
GGGGGGGGGCCACACAGAGACCCCCACCTCAACCCTGAGACTCCACCAGCTCAGCAGATGCCCGTCTGCACTAGCCATGGAAGGAGGTGCACTTTGATGTCCTTCTCTAGGGCACCCCGGAAACGGTGGCAGAGCCTCGCCTGCAGGCTGCGAGGACAGCTCTGATGAACAGCTGAAGACGTATGCACTGCAACCTGGGGCCTGGCTTCTCACTTGGGGGGAACCCTGTGCTCAGTTTTCCCCTCTGTAAAATGGTGGCCTTATCAGGACGGGCCTTTCAGAACCCTTGCAAGAATCAAATAAAACTCCACATGGAGAAAGTTCCTGGCACCTAGCAGGCCTCAGGAAATGTGAGCTCAGAGGAGGAGGGTGGGGGTGGGGTGGGGGGACACCCACAGCCACGCAACTGCAGTTTTTGGACATAAACATGAGGCCTAAAGGAGGCTGCAGACATGATTATCAAAGCCCACCTTCTGGGTTGTGGGGTACCACCTCCCTGCTGTGGAGCCTCTACTTTGGGGTGCTTTGTAGGAGGGGTTTTGGGTGGGTTTCTCCCCAGCAGAAACAGCAAACTGTTGGCCCTGTCGCCAAGCATACCTTCTTTGTCAGTGCCTTCGGGAGGGTTCCAAAATGGGGCTCGGCTGCTCTATCCACTGGGTTGTTGATATCTGAGGGGACAGACTCCGTCCTCCGAAGCCTAGACACTGCTTAAAAAGGCGAGACGATCAGCAGGGAAGGGACCAGAGCAGGGAAAGATCTACCCCCAATTCAGAAGGCGGAGGAGAGAAAGAACAGCAAACTCACGAGGTAGGAAGGATATTCTACAGGCGGGGGCTTCTTTCGTACACTTGTTGTGGCACTTCAACCTGATAAAGGAGGCAAAGTTAGCACCTGGAAGGCCACGCCGGGGGCGCCCTGCATGCACACAGTGTCAGAGGCACTGCCCGGGCAGCTGTAGGATTCACCCATGACTGCCTCAGTTTCTACACGTTTTCTCGACAACGTCAGCCCAGGAGGGTAGAACACCCTGGTGCAGACAGAGAGAGCGGCCCGCGTGCTCCCACGTGCCTGCCCATTCTCGCCCATCCTTGCAGCACAGGGCCCCATTTTAACTGGTCTCAGGCATTTACTTCTCTTTTCTGAAGAAAAGGAGACTCTCCACCCACATTCAGAAGGCTTGAAAGCTCAAGAGAAATCTTAACTTACAAAAAGGATGAATAAGAAGGTGACTATTAGCAAGACCAAAAGGATTCGAGGGGTTCCTTGAGAGGCAGCCCCTGCCACTACCTCCAAACATGGGGCCATTGGTCTGAGGGGTCAACACTGGACCAGGAGATGAAAGATCTGGGTTCTCGCTTTGGTCCTGCCTGCACTCTCAGTGTTCTCAACTGTAAAATGGGCTAAGAGGGTTCCCGGCCAACCTCACACTGCAGATGCCTCAGATGAGGCTAACGGGTCATCAGATGCTCTCCACTGGAAGGAAGCTGGCAGGCCCTAATATAAAACCAAAGGACCAGGAGCCACAGCAGATTGAGTTCAGAGAGAAAGCTCTAGCATCTCCCTGGTGGTCAGGAAAATGATCAGGAAAACATAATCTGTCCAACCGACACACACATTTTCGGAAACACAAGTCCCACCCCTAACTTCTGATTGCAGCCCAGATGCTTTCATACACACTAGTTCGGATTCTCAGAGCAATCCTAATGGGCAAAGAGGCCTGGAATCCTCCCAGACTTACAACTGGCAAGAATGAGGCCCAGAGAGGGCAAGTGCCTTGTCCTGGGTCACACAGCAATACAAGGGCAATGCGGGCTGGGAACAGCGACTCCAGGTCTACCCTAGATAAGATGGGGGCAGCTGCACAGTTTTTCCAGCCTCTGCTCACCCCACACTGTTCCTTCTTCTTGCCCTTCTTTCCTCCCAGGAACCACAATAATATAAGAAAAAAAAGCTGGATTTGTGTAGAATCTACATTCTCTCCTCACTCTCAACTTCTGTAAATACCACGAGCCAGCTCTCTGCTTTCACGGTTGCCTGGCCCCACTTTCAGCCCCTCATGTCCTAAAATGCAAGGCTTCAGAACTTGCAGGTCCCAGGGCAGTCCTCACACTCCTCTCTTCCTTTTTGCACAGGATGCTCCATTGGCCTAGAACTATCTTTTACCCCTGGTCTAATAGTAAACTTCTATTCATCCTTCAAATCCCATCTCCAATATCCCTTTCTTCTAGGAGAGCCTTGCTCGATGCTTCCTTCATTTCCCAGAGAAGACTGATCACTCCCTGGTATGCTGGATGGGACTGTGAAGAGTGGGCTCAGGAGAATTCCTTTGAATTTTGACTTGGTTTAAGGCCAATAAGATAATAGGACCCATCCAAAACGGTTGAGGGTGCCCCCCCACCTCCGCCCTCTGCCCATCACCTGCAGTGCTTGCACTTCACTCCAAACATCATGCTCTTCTGGCACACGTGGCAGACCTGCGACAGCCAGGACTTGGTGGAGAACCTGCAGGAGGGAACACATGCCCGCTTGCATTGGCTAGAGACCACAAGGAGGCCGCAGGAGGGACCCCCACGGTTCTGGGAAGCCACTGCTTCCCCCACCCCCAGGCATTCTGATTTCCCAACCAGAAAGTGATCATTGCCAAAATCCCAAAATCCCAAAGTGGACATGGCCATCGGTGGGGCAGGCAGTTTGGCAACCAAAACGACACGTGTGCGTACTGTCTGCCCCAGCAATTCCAGCCATGGGAATTTACCCCACAGATACTCTCACATGTGTCAACGGCCTAGGTATGAGGTTACCGACTGTGACATGTTTCTAACAGTAAAAGACTGGAAACCACCTAAGTGTTCATCAGCAGGCGACTGGCTAGAGAAAGTCTGGTCCATCCATACAATGGAGCTCTATGCAGCTGGGGGGCGGGTGGAAGCTCTATTTGTGCAAATATGCAATGATATCCAAACTACATCGCCAAGTGACGAAAGTAAGATACAATACTGTATGATTCCATTTAGATGAAGTTGAAGTACAGGAAAAACTAATCTATGGCCACAAAAGTCAAATAGTGACCTCTGGGCAGTGGCACTACCAACTGGGAAGGGTCAAAGATAACTTTCTGGGATGGTAGAATGTTCTATAGCTTCATCTGGGTGGCCTACTTGGGTGAACACATATGTAAAAATCCCCCATTTCTGCAGTTTATTTTATGTAAATTATGCCTCAATTTTAAAAAGGTTAAAAAAAAAAAGCCAAGTATAGGCAGCATGCATAATGTATGTAGTATTTGTATGAAAAACAAAGGAGGAGGACGCACATACACATGTATTTGCTTGTATAAAACATGTCTGGAAGGATATATAAGATACTTCTAACACTGCCTCCAGGGGGATCTGGGGAGGTGGGGAATGGGAACGGAGAGGGGACTTTCCTCTCTATACCCCTTTTATACTTCTTGAATATTGAACATATGACTGTATTTTCAATACAAACTAAATCAAAATTTTTTAAAAATACAGATTGGAAGGAAGGATGGTGGTTGAATGGGTGGTGTTCTCCAATAAAAAAGTCCAAGGTCATTCCATAGGGGAACAGGACTATAGGCAGGAGAAACTCACTTTTTTTTTGGAAGAATAAACTTTTAAAGGCAGAGTCTACCATAGTAACAATAGACTGAATGCCTACAGTATTTGGGGAGCAGTTTGCAATGCGTCCACAAACACTAGCTCACCCGATGGCCTCAATCACCCCAGGGGTTAGGCGGGCCTGGGATTCTTAGTACACAGCTGAGGAAACTAGCTCAGAGAGGTCAGGTGACTTTCCCAAGGTCACAGGGTTGAGATGCTACATGGCGCGGGCTGGAAGCCAGCGTAGCAGTGCTTCTCTAGAAGAGACCACTGGGGCACTCAAGGCCACGGCAGGCCTTGAGTGCCAAGGCAAGAGCTGGGCTTTGGAGTCAGACTGAACTGGCCTCGAATCCCACCTCGGAGCCTCTGGACATGGGGCCAACCCTCTCACAGCGATTTTGTGAGGATCGAGTATTTGTTGTTACGTGTGCAGTGCCACGCAACAAAGATGGGAGCTTCTGGCGGTTAGGACAAAAGACCCTTGTGCCCACCTCCATGGGGTGCAGCGAGTGAGCTGGAATGAAAGGAGCCATGGACCGCCTACCTGGGACCCAGGCACGCACAAGCTGGGTCCCAAGATAAACTGGGGTCACAAGATAGCTTTATTTTATTTCTTCTTCTTCTGATTAGACTGAAACTCTTTGGACATTTTGCTGAGAGGGGCCTGGACCACGGGTTTAAAGACTAAGAGGGAATGGCCATGGACTCATCTACCGGGGCGTGGGGCAGGGCCACCCAGCAGTGTCAGAGAAGGGGGCATGCTGCCCCACTGGGAACACGGAAGGCCGGCCTTGGGACTAGGTGCTGCGGGTAGGTGGAAAGACGCAGCCCAGGAAGCCCCTGGGGGCAGCTAGCCCAGCCCCCAGGTGTGCAGTAAAGGCAAAAATGAAACAGAGCAACCTGTTGACCCTGATGTCCTTCGGATAACATCAGCCGCTCTCGGGGCTGGGGTCAGCCGTGGGGAGCTCAGTGCACATTACCCCGCTTAGCCTCATGACTGCCCCCTCGCTTGCAGAGGGGAAACTGAGGTTTGGAGCGCCTACATGACTGCCTGCAGTCATGCAGCTGAGGAAGGGATGAGTGGGGTTTCTGACTTCAAAGGGCTGCTCTCAGCAGCTCTCAGAGCCCTTGGAAGGCCATGGTCAACTCTCCGGGGAGAGCCAGGGGATGTACTCTGCCCTCCACACGGGGGTCTGGTCTAGTTGTGTACTGGCGCCCAGCCCACCTCCTTCCTGAGGCTCTGGGGTACGGGATCCCAGCACTGACAAGACTCCAAACAGAAGACCGGGGGCCCTGGCCAGCGGGGCCCTGCACTGCCTCAGTGCCCTTGGGCAAGCTAGCCCCTCCAGCCTGGTTTCCTCCTCTGGGGTGAAAATTCTAGACCAGCCTCCAGCACAAGGCTGCCGTGCAGCTCCCACTCCCCAGTGGAGATGAAGCCCCTGGAACACTGCAAAGCCCTTGCCCAGGGTTCCTTACTGTGTTCACAACAGCCTTCAACAGGTAGGACAGGGCACAGATGGCGCGATGGGACGCCACCCACACCTGCTGTTCCTGGTGAGTGCTGAGGCCCAGGCCATGGACACACCATGGGCCACCATCAGAGTCACCGAAGCTGTTAAAACTCAGACCACCAGGCCGGGAACCGTGGAATAAGCATCTCTAGGGCTGCGGCCTGGGAATCTGGTGTGTGGCCAGTTTTAGGCCCCACATGGCATCATACTGGATTCGGAGGAAGCTCTCGCCTCCTCCTCCCCAGGATGGGTGACCCTGCTCTTGTGGGACCCAGGTCCTAGGAAGGGAGGAGAGCATTCTCCCTCAGTGGAGTGGGGAAAGGGACCCCAGGAGGAGCAGCAGGCCCTGAGGGGGTCCCAGCACATCCAAGTGGCTGCTGGTGACAAGGCAGGGGCTCGAGGCGGGTGCAGGGTTGTGGCATGCAGAGACCAGAGGCCAGGATGCGTTCTCCACCCAGATGAGCAGCAAGCCCTCCACAGGGGGTCCTGGCAATGCGGGGGCCCCGGCCCAGCCTCCACGCCCACCCCTTCACTGGCCTCCGCTGGGCCTACCTGTGTGTCACGGAGAGCCCGATATCCCTTCGTACCATCTGTGGGGATCCATGCGGGAGATCTGCAGGGAGAGAGGCCATGGCGGGCAGGGTGAGGCCCGGCCGCGGTGGCCTGTGCCTGTGCCCTCCTATTTCAGCAATCACAGGCTACGGGTGGGGCGCAGTCACTTATCGCACATTAGAGGAGCGCTTCCCTGAACCTACGTTTAGCAGTACAGGGAAAGGCCAGCAAGACCAAGGGGCAGCGTGGTGGCTCTCGTTGCCGGGCCGGCTTCCCCAGTGCGCATCTCTGCCTGGCCTCCCCACAGGCCAGGCTGCCATCCCTGTGCGCCTCTAGCTCAGGAGGGAGGCAGGCTTGAAAACCAGAAGTTTGGGGTGGAGGTCACCACCCTCCCCACCCCCTTGCTCGCCTGTGGATACACCCACAGGTCACCAGTTTGCGAGGGTTTTGTTCCAGCTACTTCCAGTACCTTTCCAGCCATTCTGAGAGCCACCACTGTGAGACCTTAGCAGGGAGGGCGAGGACCAGGAGAAGCTTGACCATCTCCCACGGGGGCCCTGAACCTTGAGATGCCCCCTCTGCTCTCTCCCATTCCGAATCCTGGGCTTCCCATTCTAGGCATCCCCTGAGTTTATGGCACCACAGGCTCAGAAAGTGGAGGAGCACACCCTGGCAGGCCAGACGTCCATCACTTCCCCCACACCCACCACCCTCTGAGCTGCCTATCTTTGCCCAGAGCTGGGATTCTCAACTGAGCCCATGCGGCAGCTGCAGGGGGGTCTGTGAACACTGTGGGCTGGCAGGCAGAATGGTGTAGGCTTTCCCCTAGAAAGAGCATTTGGACTTTACCCAATTATTAAAGGGACCTGTAACCCAGGAAGGTTGGGAACCCAGTGCTGGAGTGATCTGTGGCTGTCTCACGACCTCTGAGTTAGCAGGCCCCAAAGGGCAGCCACTCTGCCCCCTGGCCCTGAGTGCTGGCCTGGCAAGTGCCACACACCCCACCACGAGGGGGAGGGGATGCTGGAGGAACTGACCCCTCCCATGCCAAAAGGAGTTCCTATCGGGACAGAAATGGCCACCTCCCGATGACCAGGTACCCATAGTCATATCACCTGCAGCTCTCTCTGGCTCGTCTGTCATGGGGCTGATTCCTCCCTACTTCCCCCTGGGGCCCACCCCACCCCAGTCAGCAGCCAAGGCAATCAAAACACATGGACTCTCAGACCTGGAGGTCAAAAAGTAGTTAGGCTGCCAGCGTAAGAAAAATGGCTACCAGTCTCTGAAAGCATGTCATGGTTGATTAGCAATGTCTGCCCCAGGCACAGGCCATGAGTGTAAGGGAGGTGAGATGGCACATGTGCCAGGCATAGACTGTCCCTGATCTAGATGGAAAAAATGGCCTTGAAGACCTCATCTTGCCTTCCCAGCAAGACTGGGGAAGCAGCCTCACTTCTATGGTCTCTGCATTACTATGGCAAGTGGGAGGATGCCAGGGCCAGGGCTGCTGGGATGGAGATGCTGAATTCTCTTACAAGGCTCTTTGAAAGGCCCTGGGAGTTTCCACCTGTGTCCTGGGGAGAGGAAAGTGCGGCTTCTCTCCTTCCCCCTCCCTATGCCTCCCTGGGTGTTCCTGCAGCCAGCTCTGTCACTGCTTCTATCCTTCTGCCTAATCACCAGGACCCTGCTAACGGCTACATCACTCTCCTCAGCCAGCTTTGGATAGTACTAAGATAAACTATTTTGCTCAGGTAAAACCCGGACATCTCTGCATCTCTGCTCAGACAAGTAGGAGCAGAATCAAGAGGCATGGCTGCTTTCCCACTGCCCTGATTCACGGAAGGGCACGGCCACGTGCAAGAATCTGCTCCCAAACTGGGGTTTGGGGTTGGGATAGAAAGGAGGTCAAGAGTTGTTTGCTCCACTCCCACCTCACCCTCCAAGGAGCCATTTGCATCCCCCAGTCCCTCAGGGCCTCATTCAGAGCTGAGCCACATTCCTGCTATGGGAATGCCCCTCTCTTGGAGAGAGGGTCCTGAGACATCAGCTGGGGTATGGAGGCCAGCTAGAGTCCACCCAGACCCAGGAGCACTGCTTCACCACGGCAGCCAAGCAGGCAAATGCTCCCTGCCGCAGACGTCACTGTGGACGGAGGGTCAAGGCAGGGCTTGCATGTGGGGCTGGGCCATGGACGGACACTCTCAAGGCCCCTATTTCACAAACAGCAGCTGCTGGTGAGGCTGCAGCGAGCCTCATCCTAAGGCCATCCGTCTTAAGGCTAATTCTTGAGGCGTGTGCCAGCAGCTCTGCTTCTGGGCTATCAAAAGGCCGAGTGGACTAAGAGCGTCAAAGAAATCCACCCCCGATGGGGACAGCAACACAAACATGACTCCTGGGTGGCAGGGGGGACGGACATGAATCACTCTTACCAAACCTGGAGGAGACAAAAGGGAGAGACAGAGGGGTTAGGTCACCACGCTGGCTCAGTGTGCGCCCAGAACATTTCCCCTGGGGAGGCAGCAGGCAAGGTGCTGGGGTGGGGGCTGTGAGGCTGGCTTGGGCTCGGGTTTGCTGAGCGACTGCGGGAAACCCCTGCGATCTCTGTGGGGACCAGTTCCTTCCATGGGAAGAGCTAGGCGTGCCCTCCCCACCCTCCCAGGGGGCCTCAATGCTGTACACCCTGCGCCCTGCACTTGAACTCATGAGCTTACCAGCAACCCTGCACAGTCATTAGAGTTCACCCCGTTTCACAGCTAAGGAGGAGGAGGCTCCCAGATGTCCAGCAAGTCTCCCAAGGCCACACAGCCAGTGAATGGGGAGACCCTGGCCATAGCTCTGGGGAGGAAGGGTGCCCAGGGTCCATGTGGGAAAAGGCGTGAGTCTGCCAGAGAGGATGCAGCTGGGTCAGGAGGGCCAGGAGAGGACCGTGATGGGCAGTGGAAGAGAGGCCCCCCTAAGGAGGGTCAGCCTGGGACATTCCCTGACAATACTTGCCCCCTGGGGGTGCCACTGCCCCAGGACACAGGGGGCTGGGGGGAAACAGGACACTCTGTCTGCTCCCAGGACTCACTGAGGACAGGGAGGTGGCCTGAGGGTCTATGTTGGGCCAGTTCTGGTGGTTCTGTGGGATCTGAGGCAAGTCTTGTGGTCTACCTAAGCCTATGACACCCCCACCCCCAAGGTGGGGGTGAGGCCTAGCCCTTTGGTAACTGTGCGGCTTTCTCCTCCTGGGTCCAGCTCCTCAAAACCATCAGGGCTGTCCAGGGACCCCCCATAAAGAACCCCAACAGCCTCCACCAGGGCAAGGCAAGCCCCCTCCTCCACCAGAGTGGAGGTCACTGGCTAGGACAAGCAGTACATTTTAAATGCAGCATTAGTGAGTCAGGAAGGGACTTTACTGCTCTGTGCTTGGCATGTCATTATTCTCCATTCGATACTAGGGCCTTTCCAAAATGAATGCGAGGAATTGCTTTCACTTCCAGACTTTCCTTCTTTTCAGTAAAACTTTAGGAGGTGTTATGGGGGGCGGGAAAGGGACAAAATCCTTGAACCTTTTTTTTGGCTCATGCTCTTATGATTATGTACCTTTTAAATAAGGGGAAATAGCATCTTCAAAGTTTTTTTTTCCATTTTGACCCAATGTTTATTGTCCTTTTACATGTCATTTTACAACATCCCCCCAAAGAAGAGGGGGACCCATATCAAGGATAGAAGCCAGGCGCCCCAAATCTCAGGGGTACAAGAAGTGCAGAGACATCCAAAGGAAACTCCCTCCTTCCCTTCTGTGCTGCCCACAAGTACAGCGATCTTTATAATAGCAAAAAAGGAAATGATCTAAAATGTGTTCATAAGGGGGGACTAGTTAGATGATGGAATTGTATGCAAAAGCTAAAAAGTATGAGAGGTAGTTTAAATAATTATAGATACACATAAGCCTGATAACCTGGATGCCTGAGAGGGGAACCAGGTGACTAGAGGAAAATGGGGTAAACACTGCACTGTAAAACCCCACAAAGTCTAACAGACACGAGCTATGAAGCTTTTGCATTTTGTAAAATGTGACTACATCACTAATTCAAAATACATAGATGAAAATTTTTAAAGAACGAAAACAAAAGAGTAAGGTATTTCAAGATGTACTGACTTGAAGTTCTCAGAGATACCAAGGTAAGTTGAAAAAGCAAGTTATAGGACAGAGTACATGGCATTTGATAGGCAGTGATTTTAGCCAAAAAGTCAGTACTTCTGGGCACACAGGAGGAATGCACTTCTTGGCTCCCTTGTTTGGGTAGAGCCACAAATAGTGAGTGAAGCTTCCAGCAAAAGGCATTTAATTGCCATTGTAAGACTTCTATAATTCTCTTTCTCCCTCTGCCACATTGGCCAACAATGTTCCAGATTGTGGCTTTTCTGTCAGCCTGGGACCTGGAATAACGATTACCCACAATGAAAGAAATCATTATTGTTTTAAGACCTAGGAATTTGGGGGTATTTGTTACTGTAGCATAACCCATCCTATCCTGACTGCTACAAGGTGTATCATTTCAGTTCTGTTGATGATAAATCAAAAGCCTCCTTTGAGCATGTGTGTGTGTGTGTATGTGTGTGTGTGTGTGCCTGTGTGTAGAAAGAAATCTAGTAAGATTCAAGCCAAACTGTTAGAGCAGTGTGGGGAGTAGACTGAGAGATGGAGGCACCTTTCACTTTTTACTTTGCACACTTCTGCACTGGTTGATTTGTCTACTTAATACCAAGCCTCTGTTACATTATAATTAGAAAACTGCACTGGAAATTCTCAGTAGGCAGCAAACGCAGCACGTGCCTGGCAGGAACACTCACCGCATTGGGGAGACCTCGTCGATGCGGTTCCCCAGCTGCGATTCGTGGGACTTGCTCCGGGTGAGTGTGGGGAAGCTGGGCAGCAGCTGGAAGACCTTGCGGCTGGGTGGGGGCGGCGTCCGCGGCGGCTTCAGCTTGGCATGCCGTCGCAGCTGTGGCGTGGTTGGGGGCGTGATGAAGCTGTGCAGGGTTCGGGGGGTCAGCCGGCCGCTGGCGTGCAGGGGGATGCAGGTGTCCATGAGGCCCTCGCTAGGGCCAGGGATCGGGGAGTCTGAAGTGGGCAGAGCTGACACGGAGATGGAGCGTGGGCCCTGGGCACTGCTGCCCAGCCTGCCCAGCTGGGAGCTCCCCAGCACCCAGGACAGGCTGGCTGGGGAAAGGGTGTCTGTGGAAGGCCCCGAACCGCTTTCCCTCCGGGTGTCCAGTGAGCTCCAGTCCTCCCTGTGCTCCCCTCCTGTGGGCCAAGAAGTCAAGTCACAGGTGGGTGGTGCCAGAAGGGAATGCAGGTGTGGTGACAGGGTCCCGAGAGGCGAAGCGCCTGGTCCAAGGCCACAGGGTTCCTTAATGGAAGGCTCAAGCACTCCTCACCTGCAGCCTTACCTGGCTTTCAGAGGCCTCTCACACACGCTGTCTTACACATCATCTGGCTGGCTGTGAGGCCAGCAGATATTACTACCTCCATTTTACAGACAGGGAAAATGAGGTCCAGAGAGGGGATGGCTTATGGGGGACTCTAATGAGCAGGTCTAGGGGAATGAATGAGCAGGGAAACCCACCCCAAAAGTGGGTGACTTCAGGAAGGGAAGTGGTGACTGGTCATTAAGAGTTAGGAAAGGGGAGCTGGGATGTGCGAAGGAAGGGGAAAAGGCCACTTTGAGAAAATTCGAATGTCAGGAAAGGGGGCTGCTCCACCCTTCCAAATGCTATAAAGGGATTGGCAGCCACTGCCCTCTGAGAGGGGCCTGAGTGGCTTCCGACTGCCCAGCCCTAACCTTTGAGGCCCTCACTGTGACCCTCTGCCTAAGGCTCCTGAGACCTTGGGGCTCTGTGGGGCTCAAGCCTCCAATTCTGTCAATTCATCTAAGCATATGCTGGGTGTAAAGGCATAAACAGGGCACATCCCTTGGCCATGAGGAGTCTAATGGGGGTGACAAGCCACACAACACAGTGTGCTGTGTGCTAAAACAGAGAGACACTTAGGGCTGAGGGAGCTCAGAGGAGGGACTCTAAATAGCACTTATAATCAGGGAAGGCTTCCCAGAGGAGGTGGTACCTGGGCTGAGTCTTGTAAGATACATAGGAGCAAGCTAAGGAAGAAGGTGGAGAAGGTGTGTGAGGCAGAGGGAACAGCACAGGCAAGGATAAGAGAGTGTGTGGCACATTCCAGTAACACAAAGAGTCCCACAGGCTTTGAGAAGTCAGGACAAGCTGGAGAGAGGCCAGAGATGAAGTCGGAGGGGTTGAGCCCGGCTGGGTCCAGATTAGGAAGGGCTTTGGATATCTTGCTAAGGACAACAGGGTTGACCCTCTAGGAGATGCAGAGTCACTTAAGGGGTGGGCTCAGGAGCAAGGACCCCATTACAGATACCCACGGGGCTGTCATGAGAAAGAGAAGCTACCTCCCTCCTCTAACGTTTATCAGTGAGTAGAAAGTACAGGAAGGTAGATTGTGACTCACAAAAAATGAAGTTCCACACCGCCTTCTTTCTACTCTACTCTATAAACCTTTTCTCACTCAATTGTCGTGCCAGTCCGTGCTCTCCTCCCAGTTACAGGTGAGGCACTGAGATCAGAGAGGCCATGGACACCGCCCAAGGCCAGACAGCTAAGCGTGGAATAGGAGGCAGAGCCCTCGACCCAGCGCCTCACTGTGCCTCCTCCTACGGCACTATCAGTTTTTAATAACCTGCAGTGGAACAGCTTTGGGGGTTCTGGGGCTCCCTGTCACCACGTGTACCAGGCTAGCCCACAGAGCCGCTTGTCAGGGCTTGGTGGGGAGGGATCAGCCTTCAAGACGCGGGAGGTTTTCTAATCCATTCCGCTTCCCCTTCAAACACCCTTCCTCCTACTCCACTGCATGGTCACCGTCTATCCACAAATCAGCTTGGCAGAATGAGTTACTCACTCTCTGCTCCCATAGTGTTTGCTCTTTTAGAGCTGGAGCCACGACGTATACTTTTATTCATTCACTGGCCTACAGAAGGCACTGAATACATGTTTCTTGTTGAATGAATACAAGAACGAGTTCCAGGAAGCTATAAATATATATTCATTGGAGCCCACTGTCATTGCTAAGGTAAGTCTGTCACCAAAATAAACAAGCCCTCCATTCTTCAAACTGCTTTGGGTCAGCTCAGAGGTGGCAAATGGGTCTTGGCTTGCAGGCCATCCCCAATCAACCGGCGGCCATCCCCAATCAACCGGCAGCATGATGCTGGGGCCACTCGGCAGGGAAGGAGGGAGGGGAGCAGCAGCAGGCACGACCGCCCCCTTCACCTGCCACCAGCACAGAGAACTATCCTCCACTTGCCTTTCTTAAGACCAGAGACAACGAGGAAAATGCCGTCAACCTTTTCCACCACCCCACAGGCCTAACACGAAAAAGAGCTCCTAAGACCTAATTATGTGCCAGGCTCTATCTAAGCATTAAATTAACTCATTTAATCTTCATGCCAACCCTGTTAAAAGGGTGTTTGATCATCTCCATTTTATAGATGACAAAGTGGAGGCACAGTGAGGCTAAGTAACTGGCTAGGGTCCCCTGGCTCTGAAGTGGCTGAGACCTGAGCCCCGGCAGTCTGGTTCCAGTCTTTACTGCAGGGATACTAGCTGACTCTCGGCAGGCCTGGTGGACTGCAGTGAAGACTCATTGGGTGCAGGACCCAAGAGAGAGGGCCATCGTATGTGCCACCCAGGTTCCAGCCAGTGCCCTTGAAGTGCAGCCACTGCCAGGCAGATGGGAAGCCTGCGTCCCGGACCAGATTAGGGCTAGGGCTCTCTTGGGGCAGCAGAGGCACCAAAAACCGTGACCCAGTGTGAGACAGAACCTGGAAAAGTCCTCTTTCCAGGGCCTCCTCCTGGGCAGAGTGGAAAACGCACCCTCTGAGGAAGAAAGGCCTGAGTTCAAAGCCCAGCTCCGTCCCTTGGGTCAACAGACAACTCACCCAAGGCCACTGATGCTAGATGCTGTAGCTGCAAGATGAGCCTCACAATACCTCTTAAGAGGTTGTTGTAACCGCATATGTCAAGTGCCTGGTGCACACAGTAGGTGCTTAATAAATAAGCAACTCCCGTACCCTGCTTCTGGGGTAGGCAGAACAGCAGCCTTCATCACACAACGGTCAGCACCATAGCTGGGTCCTCCAAATTCTTTAAAAACCAGGTATGGGAGGGCTGACAAGCGACCCCCAAAGATCCCAGCTTGGGTGGCAAGCCCTTCTAGACCCTTCCATAAGGTAGAAACAACCCTACCGCCATGGAGGACAGAGGCGTGACCCGCAGGTCTGCTGCCAACCACCTGTGTGCCAGCCCCTCCCCTCTCTGGGCTCAGTCTCCTCCTCTG
>JAQZBX010078675.1:0-14087 GCA_029593785.1 Cabassous unicinctus
TGTAAAGCACATAGAATAGTGCCTAGTGCACACAAAATAGTCTAAAATATATTAGCTACCAATATAAACTTGTGTTTTGGGAAATGAGGTTCTGTGTGTTTTGGCTAAGAGCTCCAAAACCTAATTCTAAGCATTCTGCTTTAGGTTGCAGAGGGAATTCCTAATAAATTCCTAACAAGTTTACAGTTGATGTCTGCTTTTAAGAAGTCTCTTTTCTTAGGAGGGCCTGTCTCCATCTGCCTCCAATCTACAGTGAGTTGTGCTCTCTCTGATATTGCTAACTAGTTTGGTTTGTCTGTTGCTCTTTATTTCTCAGAATTCCATCAATAAGAACACAGAGTAACTTCCTATGTAAGAAAGCTTTGTGAGGATTGTGGAAGCGCCAAGACAAATTAGGTATGGCTATTTTTACTTGGTCTGCACTTCTGAGAGGCGTATTTTTTTTCAACCTGAGTCTGAACTCCTGTTTCCACTCTCAATATGTTCCTGTAAAATTAAGCTACCTTGCTTCACTTCTGATAGGCTGTAGAACTTTGACTCAAGTTATCCTTTTGGAGATTGCAGCCTTATTCTTAGACTGGTACCAGGACCTGCCCAACTTCAGCAGACATACATGATTGAAGTCCTTGTTTAGTTGCCATGTGCCAACTGCCACTCTATTCCTTTAATATTTATTCCTCAGTAAGTCCACAGTTAAACCTCTACATAAATGTCATCCAATTTTATGCAAAATTTTGTTCTGGTTGGAATCTGATCTTGTCTCTTCTGCTTACACACTACCAGAGTCTCTCCACCTTTTTGAACAGCCTTTAAGCTAACAGATCCCCTCCTGAGTCCAGTTCCAGACCATTCTTCTCCTAGATGCTTCCATTTGGGGAGCTCCTCAAGGTGACATGGGAAAGGTCAAAAGAGTCAATATAGGTTTGTGGCAGTTGGACATTTCCTCTCAAATTTATGTACCAGAAGAAAAGAATAAGAAAAAAAAAAAAACATGTATTCTTGGATTTCTGCATCTAGGGAAAAGTTCTGATCCATGGTCTGTTGAAATCTATGGTTGAATAAAGTATTTCATAAAAGGATTTTTAGTGCAATTGGAAAAATTCATGCTTCAGGCAAATGTATCAAGAATGTCTTTTTTTTTGGCCAGAAGTGGCCATATGTTTTCAGATGCACAAGCAAAGAAAAAGCACAGAAACATTCATTTGCTAAAACTAAGGCAAAACCACATTTTCTCCTTGGAAAAACTCAAGTGTTGAGAAAGGGGGATTGGACATGTCATGTTGGATTACACTGAGGCAAAATTGCCATCTGGATAAAGCTAACACCGGAGAATGGAATATTACCAGCCTGATATCTTCCAGAAGAGTTTAGTTCTCAACAGAGTTTTGACCTCACTCATTGAATGTTCTGTTGATTCATATTTTGGTGCTGCCTTCATGATGACATATGCAAATACACAAAAACATGAATTTATCAATAATAAAGCAAGTTTTCAAATAGTTCAAAGTTGAAGAGTATTTAAAAAGAGTTTGTGCTTTTACAGTATATTTGAGTGGATTATTTTGAATTAATGTAAATTGTAAGGTCAACTCTTTATTGAGAGCAAAAAGCAAAATTATCATTACAGAAACCAGAACACTGAAAATGACCAACATGACATTAGAGAAACACAGGGCACACTGGCTTAATTTAGGAGCAACACTGAAAATACATGTACTTTTGCTCTAGCCAAATGCTTGAGCTATTTGATTAGCATCCTCCCTTTCCAAAAATCAAAATTCTGTTGAAAAGTGCATTTGTAAATGTGTTTCTAAGTTTAGCCACTCTTCTATATTCAAGCCAATTGTCATGGTGAAATCAAAAGCAACCTGGCATTTGAAGGAAAATCTGTCTTTTCTAAGTTCCCCAATTGTTCAATGGTAACAAAAAACTACAAGGTGCTTATGCTTAGAGAACTAAACCATGTTCAGTAATTGCTCAACCTCCATAACTGGCAAATTTTATAAACCTTTTTTTTTTTTTCCATCTAATGAGATCAAGGATAAGAAGGGGCTGTCATTCTCATTCCCAGGGTGACAGCTTATTTATTTATACAGTAAATATTAACATAATCATTCATTCAGTTAATATTAATTGAACTCCTACTATGCACCAGGTTTTATTTTCAGAGTTGTAGTTACAACAGTGAAACAACAAAGTCCCTAATCTCAGGCAGCTTAAATTCTACCTTTCCTTATAAGATAACATTCACTGAATGTACTTTATAATAAAAACTTTTATATGGGGACTTTAGACATCCTAGTATTGCAGACTTTGCTTATTGCGGATGAAGAAATTGAGACTCAGACAGATGAGCCGATTAATGCAAATTCCTGAAAGTCAGTGTAAAATAGTTATATTATTATAGTACTTGATTGTTATAACCGTGAAACAACTTGGTGAGAATATAGACAAAGCTAACTCTCACATTCACCTCCTCTGCATGTAAACTGATACAATGGTGTGGCAAAACAATTTGTATTACTTAATAAAATTGAATATCGGTATTAGCAAAAGCAAGAAATTCCACCTCAAGATATGCATTCTCAAGTTGCAACTTTCAACCTTTTTTGATTACAAGGCATGGTTATAAATATATTTAATATCTAATGTGAAAACATAAAGATTTCACAAAACATGATTTTCTCTTACTTTGTGCAATGCAATCTTTACTTTTCATAATTTCCTTTCCCTTTCCCTTCCCTTGCCTTGCCTTCCCTTCCCTTCTATTGCATTGCATTTCTTTAAGAGAAGAATATTTTCACCACCTCTTAAATTGATGTCATGAGCCAATAATAGGCAAACTCCAGTTTAAAAAAAAAACTGAGAAAAATTCATGTTCTTGTCCACAGGAAGATATTTGCATAAATATGCAAAGGATCAGGGTTAACAAGAGTAAGAAAGTGGAAATTTCCCCAATTCCCTTTAATGGATAATATACTAAAAAAGGATAGTCATAAAATGGAATATTAACCATCAGTGAAAGTTGTTAAACTATTAGTAGACTGATTATCTTGATTGGTTCTCTGAACCCAAATGAGTGAGTAACAAGTTCTAGTAGAATATGTTCAGCATAATCTCCATTTACTTATGGGTCCAGTCCAGAGAAAGATAAACAATAAATTATTTGGGTAGCATATATATGCAGCAAAACTATTTAAAAAGAGGCAATGATTAACATAAAATTGAGAACATTTACCTGGGTGGAGATGAGTATAGAGGAAAGGAGATGTAACTGGTAAAATTGATACTGGAAGCCTCATGAATGTGGAGAATATTCTACATCTGGGTACTGGTTATAGGTATGCTCTTATTTTATTTGAAAATTCTACATATATGTCACATGCTATGTGATATGTGCAATATAATAGAAACTAAAATATTATTAACACGAATATTAATTTCAAATGTCAGAAAAGGATTTGATTTTTTCCTTCTCAAGTACGTTTTTGTTGTTTCCATTTTTTTCTCTTATGAGTAACCTGCTCTGAATATTCATTTACACATCTATTAGTGGACCTAGGTTTTTATTTGTTTGGGGTAAGTACCATGGAGTGAAATTGCTGGATCATAAGATAGGTTTATGTTTAAAACTGTCAGTTTTCCAATGTGTTATAAAATTTGTACTCCATTAGTAATGTATGCCAGTTCCGGCTGCTCTTTTTCTTATTTTATGTATTATATTAATTTTAGTCATTCTGTTGGGTGAGTAGTGGTATCTAATTGTGATTTTCATTTGCCTCACATGAATAATAATGAAACTGATCATCCATGTAGCTCTGTGTTCACTGGCCATTGTTTTGTGAAAAATCCTGTTTAAGTCTTTGCCAATTTAAAACTGTTTTACCAGGGAGCAGATGTAAATCAAGTGGTTGAGCGCCTGCTTCCCATGTATAGGGCCCCAGGTTCGATCCCTGGTACTCCTAAAAACAAACAAACAAAAAAAACCAACTCTCATTGGGGAGCAGATGTAGCTCAGTGGTTGAGCACCTGCTTCCCATGTATGAGGTCCTGGGTTCAATCCCTGGTAACTCAAAAAAACAACAAAAAACACATTTTGTCTTATTTTTCATTTATAGGGGCCCTTTATATATACTAAATACAAGTCCTTTACAAAGAAATATATTGCAATTGCAACTCCTATTGTGTGGATGTCTGTTTTCTTAACAGTGTTTTTGATGAATATTTTATTAATTCTGTTGAAGTTATAGTTATTGATTTTGACCCAAAATATTCTCTTTACCCCAAAGATATGAGCATACTATTTTTTTCTTTCTGAAGTTCTATAGCTTCAGCTTTTATTTTTATGTCTTTACTCAATACCAAGTTAATTTTGCTGTATGTTTTGAAATTTGAGTCACAGAGCATTTTTTATCACACATAAATACCTGTTTAGCACAATTTGTGAAACAAACTTTCCATTCTCCATTGGATTGCATTACCACCTTTGTTGAAGACCAATGGGATATAAAGGTGCAGATTTATTTCTGAACTCTCTATTCTATTTCATAGTTCTATTCGCTTATTTTTGTACTAATACTACACTATCTTAATTGTGGTAACTTTATACTAAGCCTAGGGAAATTATATGTCTGCTTCACCTGAAATATATATAGCTACTTTAGCATTCCTTTGATTGTTAGCACAGCATTTATTTCCCCATGTTTTCACTTTTAATCTGTGTATTTGTATTTCAAATGGGTTTCTTGCACTCAATATATAATAGGGTCTTGTTTTCATACCCGCTCTGACTTTCTCTCTCTTTTAATTTGTATTTTTGATCATTCACATTTAAATTGATGATTGGTATAGTTGGATTAATATCTACCATATTTGTAACAGTTTCTATTTGTTATGTTTTTCTTTGTTAGTTTCCCACTGTTTTGCTGCGTTTCCTACTTTTTTATTACAGCATTTTTAGCTTTACAGAAAAATCATGCAGAAAGTACAGAGTGCCCATATACCCCTCCACCCCCTGCACGGTTTTCTCTATTAACATTTTGCATTAATGTGATGTCTCTGTTACAGTTGGTGAAACTTTGTTATTGTAATTATATTACTAACTTTAATCCCTAAACTGTTGGCTGTTTAGGCAGCAGTCTCCTCTGCTGACTTTGGGCTTCCACAAGAACTCCTCCTTAGGTAGAGGCTGAGATGTGCAGCTTTTTCATTTGTAATTCATTCTTATGATACTGAAGCCGTGTCAGTTTGGTAGTAAAGGTGTGGGGGAGGGGAAACCTTCTATCATTTTGAGATTAAATCTCATTCTTTGAGTGGTCTTGTGCCCCTGGGAAGTGATCACCAAAAGGGTTTTTTTTGTTTGTTTGTTTGGGTTTTGTTGTTGTTGTTGTTGTTGTTGCTTTTTTCCACTCTTAGGTGAGAAAAGATAGATAGATGGGGCTGTTTTTAGAGAAATGCCCTTCCGGGGGTCAGATAAGGCTCTAGTAAAGTCTTTTCTCCTGCTTTGAGAGTATTTCACAAGGATTATAGGCATACCGCATTTTCTCATGCTTCACCTTTTTGCGATTCTCAGATATTGCTTTTTTTTAAATTGAAGGTTTGTGGCAATCCCGCTTCACTGCTGGCGCCATTTTACTAACAGCATGTGCTCACTCCATGTCTCTGTGTCACATTTTAATTAAGATATGCACAGTGGGTTTTCTTTTAGGCATAACCCTATTGCACACTTAATAGATGACAGTATAGTGTAAACATTACTTTTATATGCACTAGGAAACAAAAAATTTCTTTGACCTACTTTATTGCTAAATTTGCTTTATTATTGCAATGGTCTGGAACCAAACTCACAATATCTCCCGGGTAGGCCTGCATTTTTCTCCTTCCCCTGCTGGAGCCACGAGGGCGTCTTTCTGAATTCTTCACCTTGAGAACTGGTGGGGTCTTGGTAGGTAAATGCCTAGAAAGCATGTGGGGCCTCTAAGACTGCTAAATAGTTTCTCATTCTCATGCTAGCCTGTATTTAGTCTCCTACACTTCATCAAAATTGCCACTTAAGAGTTCCTACCAATACAGCAGCCTCCACTCTGGCTAAGCAGATCTCGGTTATGAGGCTCCAGAGTCACCTGTCTTCCTGATTTCAGGGGCTTGTTTAGCCCAGTGACCTCAGTTCCCTGATGATTAAAAATATATATATATTGATTATCAATATGTTCAGCTTTTTTTTTCTTATTGTAAGGATGTGACAATGTCCAAGCTCTTTCCATGTCACGTTTGAAAGCAGAAGTCCAGATAATTGATCATAATTTTTCTTATTTTCCAACATAAACATTTTTCCCCCTCTGTGTACAAATTTAACTGTATGCAATAAAACTTAACATGTGGCGTTATTCTCACTCAATTCAAAAACGCTTTTGAATTTCTCTTGTGATTGATTCTTTGACAAATGGATTGTTTGAAGGTGGATAATTTCCACATATTTAGGGTTTTCAAGAAATCTTGACTATTAATTTCTAATAGAATTCTATTGTGACTAGAGTGCACACTCTGTGTGATTTCAGTCCTTTTAAATTTTCTGAGATTTGTTGTATGGCTCAGCATAAGCTCAATGTGTTTTATAGCTGAAGAGCCTGGTGTTTCATAAATAACTGATAAGTCAAGCTGGTTAATAATCTTCTTTAACTCTTGTATATCCTTACTTTTCTTTAGTCTGCATAGTCTATCAATTACTGGGATGGATTGTAAAATTCTCCACTTATGAAAGGAGATATTTATATTTCCTCCATTAGTTATTTTTAATTTTTGCTTAAGGTACTTTAAACTCTGTTAATCAGAGCATAAATGCTTAGGACTGAAATGTCTTTTGAACCTTCCATTATTGATCTTGTACCCCTTTATCATTAGGCAATATCCTTCTTTATCTCTGCAAATGCCACTTGTAGCAAGGTCTACTTTGATCTTATGCCCACACCAATTTTAATATAATTTGTTCCTGCATGGCATACATTTTTCTCTCCTTTTGATCCGAAGTATCTATGTATTTGTATTTAAAGTGTATTTCCCATAAGCAGCATAGATTTGGGGTTTGCTTTCTTTAATTCATTTTGACAATTTCCATCTCTTAATTTGAATGATTTAACTAATTTATGTTTATTATAAATGATCTTCTTTTTACTTTTACCACTTTTTTTTCTATTTCTCATATTTTTTTGCTTTTGTTTTTGTGTAGATCCTCATTCCCTGCCTTCTTTTGGATTAGTCAAGTAATCATAAGTACACCATTTGATTTCCTCAATTGGATTTTTAAACATTTTCTTTGAATTATTTTCTAGTGATTGCTCTAGGATTAAAA
Source organism: Cabassous unicinctus (assembly GCA_029593785.1). NCBI lineage: Eukaryota > Metazoa > Chordata > Mammalia > Cingulata > Chlamyphoridae > Cabassous > Cabassous unicinctus. Next base: position 7,349 of record JAQZBX010078675.1, read on the forward strand.
TGTGTACCTTAATTTCTCACTGCCTATCTCAAATTATATTATAACATTTAGCTATAACGTATGGTGCTTACCAAAGTTTCCATATATTTTACAAGAACATACGAAATAAACTCTGTGATACAATGCTATAGTTTTGTTCTCAAAGTCAAGTTCCATTTAAAAAGAAATAAGAAAAAGAAAAAAAGTAGTATTTTATATGTTTGTATAAATTTACCATTTCTGGAATTCTTTCTGAGGATGTAGGTTTCTACTAGTATAATTTCTCTTTAGCTTAAAGCATTAGCTGTACCATTCCTATTGCTAGCAACAAATTTTCTCAGGTTACATGTATTTGAGGATGTTGTGACATTCTTTCACTTTTGCTTCATTCTTTAATTTTACTGGCAGTAGATTCTAAGTAATAGACTTTTAAAAAATCTTTCTTTCAATATGGTCAAGAGCTCTTTACATTAAGTTGATTATTTTCATCAAATATGGGGAAATGTTGCCCTTTTGTTCTTCAAATGATTTTCTGCCTCATTCTTTCTGTCTTCTCTTTCTGTTCTGATTCCATTGTGTTAAAACTCTTGATATACTCCACAGGTTAGCGTTTTTTCAGTTGTTTTTCTTTTGAGCTTTAGAGTAAACAGTTTCTACTGATCTCTTTTAATCTGTAATAATTTCTATTGAGCAGTCTCCATTCTGCTGTAATCCAATCCAATGCATATATTTTTGAAATTTCATATATTGTGACTATGCAGTCCAGAATATTCACTTCGCTCTTTTTTCTAATTTCCGTTTCTCTCCTATCACACCCCATCTTTTCACTCATACTTTACTTTTTTCCTTAAAAACTTTTGTATATATTTATAATAGATTTTTTGAAGTCCTATTCGGTAGCTCCAATTCTGGAACTAGCAAACCATTTTATTAATGGTTTTCCTGTTGTTTGTAAACTTTATGTTTCTTTGCACATCTCATAACATTTTTTCAAACTTTTTATTGTAGTAACATATATACAACTCAAAATTCCCATTAAAATCACTTTCAAATGTTTGGGTGATGGATGTTGGCTATGGCAGCACATTATTTTGAACACAATACCACTGAATTGCACATCTCATAAGTTTTGATGATAAGAAAATACTGTGTATAGAAGGTCATTCATTAGAATCCCAAATGTCCTAATGTTTTATTTTAGCTTTGTTTTGTTTTCCCAGAGAATGTTTGCTCTTTCCCATGTCTGCTGGATAAAGTGAGGAAGTGATCATTTTTAGATTTTACCCAAACTCATGCTGAACTAGGACTTAATCATAACTAATAAGAATGAGCTCACCTCTGCTTAGGCCAGCTTTGAGGCTCCCGCCCGTCAACTGATGCTACAGTGGAGGGGCTTGTCCATTTTTATCATACAAATGTTTAAGCCAGAAGGCGACTGGAGTCAACTGCATGAAGGAAGGCCCTAGATTCCAGGCACCATGAGAATAAGCCAGACTGGGCAAAATCTGCTTCTCAGCCCCTACTTCATTGCCTCTTACTTTTCTTTTCTCTTCTTTGTTCCCAGAAATGTTGGGTGGGACCAGGGGCAATTTTCAGGATAATAAAATTATTTGCTGTTTTTGGCGATCTTCCAGATCCAAGCCACCCCGCCATTGGCACCATTGCCTACAGCTTGGTTGAACTAACATTGAACTTGCAAAGTCTGATAGTCTTTGAGAAGCTTCCTCCTTCCTCCTGCCATGATTGAAAGACCTGGATTTTATACCCAGGAAGCTGCTATGGCTTTCTGATCACCAGTGAAGGGCTCATCTCTTCAAAATCAGTTCAACAATGACTTCTTTTATCCACCGCTCATGAATATTCTCCTAAATAATTACGGCTTGTATTGTATCCATTTTTTCTTTGATAATTTATAGTATATATTAATGTTAAAATTTTATAGAATAAAGGTTACTATTCTTGTTTATAGACAATGCTTTTAATCACCTTGTTGCAGGTTTAAGATTCTTAATACTGAAGCAGAAGTAACTTATTCTGAATTACCTGGCCTGTACAGTGTTAGTAGAGCTAGAATTTTGAGAGGTTGGCAGATGATAACATAGAATATGTGGTTGCTATTAAAATAGACTGTAAATAAATAGTTGATTATGAGTGTGTCAGTATTTTACAAAGCAGTTGTAGCTGGCTAACTCAATTTGTAGCCCTGACTCAATTTGTTAATTCACCATGGTAATAAGGCCAAGGTTGCAGTTTCTATTATGTTTGGGCCAGTTGGTTTCACTCTTTTCTGAGGTCACAGGCTACATTTCTCTCTACCCTCCCACAATCTTGGCTGACTTTTCTGCAAAGTTATATTGGGTAGTAGCATGTGGATGGATCTTCACACTTCCATCTTTTAATCATACCTTCTTAAGTCTGTGTTGTTATACAAACTGGTATTTTCGTTCATTGATATCTAACTCATCCTGCAAGACTCCAATTTTATATAAAAAAAAGCTTGAAGCACACTAGTGATTAATGAAGAACTTCATCTGTAGACAAGAAGACGATATCTTAGTTCAAAGTGAATTATTTTTTGTGTCATTAAATTAAGTTCATATTAAAGAAAGCTTAGGGCTTGAATTGATGTTATTTCTCTAAGTATATATACCTACAGTAAATTAATCATTTGTTTTTAAAGAGTTACTTTAAAGTGATTATTAAGCTTTTATTTAATTAGAGTATATAGGAGAACATTAGTGCTAATTATTATAACTTATAAGTTAATATAATTTGTATTCAAATTGAATTTTGCTTTAAAGAATTATAGTTGGAGCTTACTATTTCTGTAATGCTAAGAAAGGGGTGAATGTGGGACTGAGTTTTCTATCTCATCGTTAGTAGTTTTGATGAAGCTAAGTGATACACAGATTTTGATGGAAGCCCATAAACTGCTGTATATGTTCAAAAACATTTTAACTGGATGTTTTCTTTCTTTCATTCGTCATACACACACCCTCTCACACACGTAATTAAAGTTAAAATAGTCCTTTTCTAGTTACTTTACAAAGACTGCCATTAAAAAAACAAATATTCTATGTATAATATTCAGAAATATTCCCAAACTTCAACTCTTAAAATGACTATGTGCTTTAGATTTGAAATACTTCATTGAAATAGTTCATTGAAAACTGATGACCCTTAGAATAAACTATAAAAAGAGAAAGTGGTTCTACAAATGACTCTAGGTCCAAAGAGATGGCTAACCCACCTCCCCAAAGTTTCTTCCAAAAATGATAGTGCTTGGCAAACACTAAGATCTACAACTTGGTATTTTTCCACTGACCTCTGTTTTTCCTTCTGAGCTCCTCTGGCTTTCTTTCATCTTTCAGAATTTTTGTTTTGCTTCATTTTTCTATGTCACTTAACTTGATTGTGTTTTATTCTTTTTGTAAAAGATTTGTATGCTCTATGACCACATTCTTTCCTCACATCAATTTTCTGATTGCCAAAGTGGCTTTACACCCCATTTGCTTGTTTTTGCAATATCTCTTCTACATGAATCTTAGGAAGAGAAACTATGTGATGAATTAGCTCTTTCGACACACTTTCTTAGATCATTAGTGAATATCCTTATCCTAGAAGAGAAAAATATATAATTTTCCTATATCCTGGAAGAAAAAAGAGACCCTTTTCTGAATTTATTTAGGAAAATAACTGATTTTTCTAGAATCATACCAAGATTGATGCATTTGGTTAATACTATGAGGCTTTCTACACATAGTCTGGAGCTTGGATCAGATGATGGGGTAATTAAAATTCTCATGATAAGGGGCCAAAACAGAACCAGAATATTGAAGGAGGCTTAAATGCCAAGAAGTCCAGCAATTTGGTTAAACGATATAGCCAAGCAAGAAGAGAGAATTAGAAAATGTTTGCTTTAAGAGCAAAGATGCCTACTATTCAATAATAAAATGTTCTATTTTAATGATCTGCTTTGCTGGGAGGCACTACATACCCCAACCTTTGAGTCTGTAATGAACAGATGCTATGAGAAAATAGAGCATGAGAAGAAGTTAGCAAGGTTTGGAAAGAGGCAGAAAATATATTACAGATAGAGGAGATGGAGTAAAGACTTATTTGAGAATAAGTACCAGTATCAAATATTTATAGAACTGTAAGCAGATTACATTAGTGGAGGCAGTTGTGAGAAGTGCTAGAATTGAGGTTGAAGAATTTAGTAGGGTCCATATTATGAAAAGTCTTTTTAACCATGTCAATGCACTATTCTCTTACCCCAGGATATTGTTGAAAAGTAGTGGGGAGAACTATTGGGCCACACTTGTGATTTTAATATACCACAGTGATGGCTCTGTGAAAACTTAATTTAAAAAAGCAGATTGGGGAAGGGATGTTCATCAGAAGATTGTTAGGTTGTCCAGGGAATTGTGATGGAGATATAGAGTTAAATTCAAGAAACATGTGGAATGTAAAAATAGCAAGACTTGGTAATGGGTTGACCTTGGAAAAGGGGGAGATAGTCAAGGATAACTCTTAAATGTGGAACATGAGTTATGACATGGATGGGGATACCATCAACTAAGTTGGAGAATTCTGAAGGTATACAACCATTGGAATGTAATGATGAGTTCAATTTGGGATATATTAAGTGTGAGAGACTCTGGAGGATCCAAATCTGGAATTTTAACTAGGTATTAGGTGCTTTTCTTAGTAATTTACATATAAAAACTCATTTAAACTTCCAAAACTCTAAGAGATGAGTAATATTACTAATACTAATATTACTAATGAAGCATAGTATTCCACTCTGAAATTCTAGGAGAGGATTATAATAGAGATATAGATTGGGCAGATCAGGATGTAAGTCATAGCTGAGATCATGGAATTAGATGATATCAAATAGAGTGCAAAATGAGGAAAATAATGTGTTGAGTTTGGAATACTGGGCTACACCAACAATAAACATGAATTTTCCGTAGACCTCAGGTTGGAAGATGCAGGCACCGGAAGTGAAAGGTTTGGGATTGTAGAAAAGGTACTAGAAACTAAACATTAGCTGAAATTAAAGGCTTGCTTCTCTATAAAACATTTGTGCCATAAACGAGAAAAGAACAAACTAACAGAGATATTTAACATTTAATAAAAAGAAAAAACTAGGGACACTTACTAGAAGGACAAAACTAGGTACACCATACTATTGTTCTGAGGTTTGCCAATGATTTGTATTCGTTATTTGGGAAAATAATGTCATTCCTCTTATTTTCATTCAAAACATTCAAAGTAAATTACACATCATACACATTTCTCGATTCAATTCAGTAGGTATTGACTTATTTTCAATTTTCCTAAAAATAGAAGGGAATGTATAATTTCATTTTATCATGTTTGGATATTACAGTGGCAGTTTGGTATTGTTTATGAATTCTAAAAATAGATGTTGGATTATGTTTGTTAATTGATCTGTACCCGAGTGTGATTAAATTATGATTAGGGCTTTGATTGGGACACATCAGTAGGACGTTGAGTCCCTGCCACCTTGGTGGGCAGGGACTCTGAGAGAAAACTACATGGCAGAAAAGAGAGTTGGAATTTTGATGCTGAGTTGGAGCCCCGGGAAGTAAGCTCACAGAGGAGCTTGGTTATAAGGAAGGAGAGAAGGCCCTGGGAAAAGAAAGGAGCCGTTCGCCTTATAGTCTACATCTGGCCTTGGGGAGAGAACAAAGCAGTTGAACCTGGAGAGAATTGAGCCCTGGGGAGAGAGACAAAGTCTATAGAGCCTGACCATGGAGCCTTAAGAGGAAGAGGAAGGCTGAACATCAGCCATCTTGTTCCAACACGTGGCAATAGACTGGTGAGGGAAGTAACTTAGGCTTTATGGCCTGGTCACTGTAAGCTTCTACCCCAAATAAATACCCTTTATAAAAACCGACCAATTTCTGGTATTTTGCATCAGCACCCCTTTGGCTAATTAACACAGGAGTCAAATGTTTGACTAATCTGAAATACAAATACATGGTGTTATATTTTTTTCCAATGATAATTAGTCTCAGTTCCTATAGTCCTATATAAAAGAGTACTGGGAGTAAAATTTTTGCCTAATTTCTCAAATTTCCATTTGTTGGATAAAGTTGTTCAACACTTTTGTTCTTTTAATAATAATTCGTCTTAAATATCAGCAGCATCTACTTTTAGAATTATTTAATCTATGTTTACTACTAGTTTTTCTTTCATTCATTTGTGAACTACATTCATTACCCAAGTTTCCTACCTCAATTTCACTTCCACTCTACTCAGTATGTACTCTGTTTGAGAGCTCATCTACTCTCATCGTTTTAACCATCACCTTTATACTTCTCTCTCCAAGAGAAATTTAGAACTAGAATAAATTCACTTTCAAATTTTATACCTCTAAAACCAAGTACGCCCTTTTTCTTCTATTCCCAAATTCTAGTACAACTGCCAAAAAGCTCCAGCCAATGGGACCATCATTCTCAAAATCACAAAAGCTTTATAGGTCATCTTTGTTTTACCCAACTCTTTATTATCCATCATCAGAGAGTGAAAATATACTAGTTCTTTTATCAAATTTTGTCTTCCACATCATTTTTTTTCTTTCTTTCTGATTGCTTTTATTCAAATTGATCATCTCACCTACTTCCACCTGGCTTGTACTATATGTTCTGAAATTGGCTTCTCTGATGCTAGTCTCTCTCATTAAAATCCATCATACTGCTCTCTTTGTCCTAAATCTTTAATGGTT
>JAQZBX010078676.1:0-14085 GCA_029593785.1 Cabassous unicinctus
ACAACTTACATATCAACAGTGCCCAAGCAAGTGATGTAAATGGAGAACCCTGGCCAACTGGAGACTACAGCCTCATCTGCACATGTGCCCTCTTCTAAGCTCCTAACAATTGTTTTCATGTGAAAATGCAGGCCAGTGTGGCAAATCCTCTGATTTTAAACACACACACACACACACACAGAAATTCAGACTTTTTAAAAAAACCAGTTTATTCAGTAACTCTTTATTGAATGTATATTATGTTCTGAGCTTTTTGTCTATGTACTGTAGATACAGCAGTGAACAACACTGACAAAAATGTTTTTATTCTAGTTGAGGAAGAAAGACAAAAATAAATAATTTAAATATGTATGTGTGTGTCTTTATAGAGAAAGAGAGAGAACCAAGGAAGAGGTTAAGGAGCATGTTTGATGGAGGACAGCAGTAAAATTTTAAGTCGGGTGATTAGGGAAGATTTCATTGAGAAGGTGACATTTGCATAAACACATGAAGGGGGTGGAGGCAGAGGAAAAATAAGGAGTCTCCCTGTCATTGATTGAGAATAGTGAGGAAGCCCTGATGGCTGGAGTAAACCAGCAAAGTGGAGAGTAAGAGTAGATGAAGTCAGAGATCAAATAGAAGGGGGTTTGGGGGGAGAAGAACAGATAGGTGGCAGGTTGTGTAGGGCTTTTTCTATCTTAATAGTGACTTTGGATTTAATTCTGTGTGAGACAATCAGCCAGCGAGGAGTTTTGAGCAAGTTTTATTAGGATAGCTATGACTAAAAATTTGAGGATAAACTTTGAGGGGATAAGAGAAGAAGCAAGGAGACCAATTAAGAGGCTCTATCTTGAGAAATGATGGTGGTTGACCAGGTTCAATGGAACAATGAAGGTAAAAAGGGGTCAGATTCTGGATGTGTTTTGAAAGAAGAGTGATTGAAAGTCATTATAGATTGAGTGTATGGTATAATGAGAAGAGTAAAGAATTACACAAAGATTTTGGGCTAAGCAACTAAAAGGAGGAAATTGTCATCAACTGAGATGAACATGAGCATGTTAAGTTTGAGATGTCTTAAGAAATCCAAGTGGAGATGTTGAATAGGCAGTTTGACTTATAAGTTTGGAGTTCAAAGTTGGAATGGAGGGTAATTCTCAACTTGGAGCTTGGCAACTAGACCACCTGCTTCAATTCTCTTTTCCCTAAGATACATTTTCTTTTCCTGGGGTCTTTCTACTTTTTGTTTTTGCTACCATAATCCATTGATGGGAATGGGACTGTTCCTTTTATCCCAATTTAATCCAAATATGAATATAAAGCCCTTTCTTTTCTTAGTATCAACAGCTGACACAAGCAGGAATTTTTAAGCAAGACTTTACTGGAAAAAAAAAAAAGAAAATCAAAACAACATGAAACTAGATAAACTGCCTTATTATAGATTACTTATTATAAGTCATTTTACTTGAATTCAGTCCTCTATGAGAACCTTTTTTTCCTAGCTCCTCTTCCACACTGTACAGCAGAGACTATCTTAAATCTGTACCATAGGAGAGAGCCCTAAAATACATAGTCTTCACCATATTTACAGTCTACCTCCTTCATTCTGGTTTCTTCTCTGAGGACCTTGCTCTTCCTCTAGTGGTTGTACACTGGGATGTACTGTGATATAAGGAAGACCCACCTACCCACCAAAATATCCAAATATAGCATCACAATTCCAATTCTTGAATGACAGGCAGACAAATATATTATCAAGGACACTGGGATCATTTCAACCCAACATGAGCTATAGTGAGTCTAAGTAAATATTAATTACCTTCCCTTCCCTTTTGGAATGGCTTTCGGCACTCTCCATAACTTATGTAGTCTTTTCTCCATAGGGCCATTTTGTTGCATGCCACGTTCACATAATTCTGTTTTAATGCTCATGCTGTTTTGCCTTTCTGGAATGTTCTTCCCTTTACCCTCTTCTCATACAAACCTTGCTATTCTTTAAAGGTCAAACCAACTCAGTAAAGTCTTGTGTCTAATTGAACCCCACAATGAGTTCTTCCCTTCTTTACATATCTCTAATATGTTTATACCTATAATATGCCTACACCAATCATTTGTTTAAATATATTCTGAAACTTTTGATATGAAAATCTTGTCTCCCCGAAAGATAGGAACCATGACTTGCTTTTTAAACTTTAACTCTTTTTGTTTGTTTTCAAATGCTACAATGCCTGATGCAGGGCAGAAATTTAGTATATAATCTGTGAATATCTGAAACATTCCTTTAATCCATTTCATGAAAAATAATTAGCAAATTCTTAATCAGGAGTTGGTAGACATTTAAGCAAGCATGTGAAACAATGTTAGAAAATAATTTATTTTAAATTATGACTTTTTTTTAGGGAAGAAAACATGTTAGAAATAGCTGTTTGAGAAAGTGGTTTTGAGAACTTACTTATCCAAGTTTATAGAGAGCCACCTGGTGGACAATTGAGTTTCTCATTCAAATAGAGTGAGAAACTCTGAAAAGCTGAAAAGTATATTAAATCTATATATACTTTAGGCATACTTTAACCAATTCCTGTGAATTAATTGCAGTATTTAAAATGTTCTTTAAATTTCTTGAATATCTAAAAATGGAGGTCCCAGAAAAGAAATTACTAAATACCACAAACAAAACCTATAGCATTTTTCATAAGAAATTGTATAAAAATATAATCATCAAAGAAAGAATCCTTAGAGATTATCTCCTCAAATGATCTATTGCTTTTTGGGGGTCTTATGTTGTTTCACATGCATGCTTAAACATCTTAGAAAATCTGATTACACCCATGATCCCTTTCCCTTGAAAACTGTAAATACATACATAATTTTGCATGTAATTTCAGGGTTATTTAAATTGGAACACAAGTTCCCCTGTAGTTCACCCATGAACCTACTCATGGATTTATATTATAAATCCCTCGTCTAGGCCAATCATTTCACAAAATGTAAAATGAAGATATAGAAGGTTTAGAGGTAAAAATTAGAATTTGATCCCATGATCTCTTCATCCCCAAACCTTGCGCTCACAAAATTTCATAAAATAGATAGATTAATAAAACTTATTTTAAAACAGATGTTGAGTCCTTAAGCTAAATCTTAATATTTATATTTTTTCCAGTCTCTTAATGTCCCTAACATCAACAAAGATAAAATTTTAATATTACCCCATGTCAGCCATAATGTGGCAGTCACTAAGACTCCATGCTCCTTCTATCTACCACACACACACACACACAAAATATGTATTTTGGAGTTACAGCTTCTCCTTGAACTCTGATCTAACATGGGTAAAAGAAGCCAAGAGAGTTTGACAATACCTTTGGACACAGGGTCCTGACCCCTACCCTACCTCAAGTACACAAATACCAGCATTGTTTCCTCTATTTTTCTCATTAGGAAATCAAATGTATTCACAATAATCACCTCTCTGTTCATGATCATTAGAGGTCTTTTTTTTCCTTTAATAGTTATAAGAATTTATATGTTCTCTTCATCTCTTGCTAGTAAGAACTCTAGAAGCCTAGGTCAGTATTTTCCAAAGTGGGATCTGTGGAAGACTAATTCCATTATAATATCAGTAGGTGCTACACGTAATACTATTCCGGTCAAATAAGTTGTTCTTCACACAATTAAATTGATACCTTACTATAAGATTCCCAAAGTCTTTAACAAACTAGATAAATATTATAAATCTTCAGGAAGGAGATACCTTATACAGAATAACCCAAACATTATTAAACATGAATTTTATTTGTTTGTTTTTAGACTATCTAATGGAATTGATGCTTCATAGAGAACATTTTGGCACATGCTGAACAGAGATACAAGGCTAGATAGATTTTAAAATACATGCAAATTCTGTGAACAAATTTAAGGATGGTGAGAAGTTGATTTCTAATATAGAATATTCTGCGAAAGGATTTTTTTTTACATTAAATGATTATAATCCAAATATTAAGGTCACTTTTAATTTAGGCAATTTGATCTAATGAATAAAGCACTCACCTGAATGTGAGTTAATGTGTTTTATGCTTCAGTACAGTCATGCTGTTTTTCCATTGATTAGCAATTCATTTTACTTCTCCAGTTAAGATAAAAGAATTCTTATAGGAGTAATAGAAAGACTGATTAGTATAAAACTTAGTTTAAAATGCCTTGTGCACCAATTCCCAAATCATATTATAAAAGGCACTAACTGATGTTAATTGAGGTCTAGGGAGGAATAGTTCAATTATTTTGGAAATGTTCTTCACCTTCTAGAATAGTCACATTTCGATTAGTATATTCAAAGCTCAGAAGTTCTGCAATGATTTTTTTTTTCTTTAAAATTGTCAAATCAGTGTTTTCCAAATTATTTGACTCTCCAGTCTTTCTCTTGTTTTTATTACTTAATTGAACTCAAAACATCTCAAAACTAGTATTTCATGTAAGAGTTTGGGCAATGGTCTTATACTTCTGCTTTTAGCAGATAAAATTGTTTTAATTCATGTTAAAAGGGAAGAGCAATGGCACCAAAAATCTAAAAAGTACACATTTCTGAATAATGGTGGTGAGATGACCACATGTGTTTATGTCATCTCTAGTAAAATAGAGGAATTTGGAAAAGGAGTGGGAAGCAAAGATAATAGGAAGGAAGACTTCCTCCACCCCCATTCCTACCGTCAGCCCCAACCACAGGACACCCAAGGTTTATTTCCCAGAAAAATGTTATGGGAGAGGCTTGGGACTCTGAGATAGCAGATATAGCACAATGTGGAGTTGAGATTGGGGCTGAAACCAGGGTTGACAGCATGCCTGTCTTGCAGGTTGGGTTACCTGAAGCAGGCACTGAGATAGAGATGGGTGTGCTGGTCTTTTACTGGGAAGCATTGTCAGGATCGACATGCCTGCGGGAAGAAAGAAGAGGACTGAAGACTCCTCAGCTGACCCCATGGGGATTTTTAAACCTGAGATGGCCTCCTGTTGATGTAAGGGCCTAGACCTTTTACCACTTCCCTCCTTGCATCACCTGGTCATCATGTGCAGGCGGCTCTGTACCAGGGCTGTTGTCATCTTGAGTGGACAGCCCTTTTCAGCCAAGAGCAAACCCCAGAGAAGGCTGGCATCTGAAGGCCGATGTCTAGTACTCCCTCTAATGCAGAAATGCATCCTGAAGGGGATCTGGGCAGCATCTTTCATCACCCAGTACAGCTTGAATGCTGAAACCTCAGCTTCTTTCCCCACCCTCCACCTAAAGCAAAAGCAGCCAGTTATAGTTTACTACCAGGGTGTTGATTACAAGGTTCTTCTTTGGAATGCTAAAACTGCCCTTGTGAAAAGATCTTTATATTCTCACATTTTGGGATTTCCAGTGAAATGCTGGATCTCATCCAGTGACTCAGCATTGAGGTCCACCAGGCAATTAGCTCAGTCTACTGTTTAGTGCCTCAATTTAAAATGTTAATGGCTCCCTACGTTTCATTACACCTTTGAGGAGAACCTCAACTTGAAAGAGACCAAATCAAACAATTAGAAAAAATGAGCCAAGAGGAAACAGACAGTGTAAGGGACAGAATACTACTTCAAACCCAATCAACAAATCAACAGAGCAAACAATAATTTCTCAGAAAGAAAAGAGAAAATATCATAGCCATAAATCAACAAAATGCTATGAAAAATGTAAAATTGAATAAGGAAGAACTCTGTGAAATTAAAAATGAATTGGCCAAAAGTAAGTACTAATGCCGAAAAAGAAAGGAAAAAAAGGAAAAAAAAAAAGCTAAGAAAGAAAAGACAGAGATGAAAAATAGAAGGGAAAAGATTAGGCAGAGAAAGGTTTGATCTGGAAGGCATGACACCTTACTAATAATCATCTCAGAAGGAAAAAATGCTGAACATGAAGGAGAGAGGATTATTTTTAAAAATAAACAAATGAATAAGACAAGAAAATTTCTCGTAACTGAAAGACATATTTCAGATCAACAAGAAATATTGGGTGCTCAGCATAGAGAATGAAAAAAAAACCACACAAATCACCTACTCTGGAAATTCCACAATACCTATCATACATAGATCCCAAAAGCCTTCAAAGAAAGGAGAGAAAGAGACTGAGAAAAAAAGACACCACCTTCTACCTAATGAGAATCAGATTACTGAAAAGCAACAATAGGTATTAGAATACAAGGAAGCTTTGATATCAATATTTTGAAAGAATTTTATTTTCAACATAGAATCCTATAGCAAGTCACATCATCAATAAGTGTAAAGTCAGAAGCCATTTTTAGTCATGCAATATCTGAAAAAAATAAAAAATAAAAATAAGCCCTGTTCACTCTTTTGCCACTTAAGATTCTATGGGATGTGACCCACCAGTAACAAGGATAAAACTCTTAAAGAGGAAGCCATGGGATCCAGTAACCAACATAGGAGACCACAGAGGGGCATCTTAGGATGTCAGTTTTCTAGAAGGCCTAAAAGCAACTAGTCCAGGTGTACAGATTGAAGCAAGAGAGTAGAGGACTCTGGGGAAGAGGTTGGAAGAAGAAGAATAGAGAATTGATAGATTATCCTAAACCTTCTGAGGGTGACAACAAATAAGAACAACCATTTGGAAAAAAAAATTTAAGATACAAAAGAAAACTGCACATGTAAAAAAAAAAGAAAAAAACCCAAGCAATTATTAATTCCAAGCAAAACAAGTTATACCATAAAGAGAATATATTCATCATCATGTTATTAATAACATTTATAAAACAAAATATATAAACAATGATTATTCATTTAAAAATTGTGATGTAACTAGATGGAGGAAAAAGAAGGGGGTAACAGTATAAGAGAATTAAATCTTTATTCTAACCAGAAATAAATAGATAATGGCTAAAAATTATCAAGAAAGAACAATATATATTTAGAATGATATATCTAGAAATATAGAGGTAAGTACCAGCAAAAACACAACAATTTAGGAAAGGGCATTTAGAATGAGGCAGATTGGTAGTTTGTTTTTTTTAACAAGCCTTTCAGTATAATTTTTAAATTATATGTGTTTAATTTCCCTGTTGTTTGTCATGACAGATTGAGCTAAGTTGTCTTAACAAACAACCTCTACATCTCAAAGGTTGATATATTTTTTTCCCTATGCTACGTGTCCATCAACTATAAACTACTATGCGGCATCATCTCCTCACTCTTGTACTGAGTCACCATCTCGGACTTTGCTGGTCTGGTTGGCAGAAGCATAGAGGGGAGGTAGGAGAGAGTCTCAGACCAGCGATTCAATATTTGGTTGTTTGAGACTCGTTGACCAGAACTAATCACTTGACCCCATTCAACCACAAGGGCGTCACTGAGTGTACCTTAGTTGAGCCTGGTAGGTGGAGAGCTGGAAACAGTGGGCAAACAGCTTAATGATGAGTATAATTTCTTCAGTAAAGAATTTTAAGTAAAATAAAATGATTCACTTCTAGCTAAAAATTTAATTGAACATTCATGCATATATTTATATAAATATAAAATATTTGTATTATATATTGATAATTTACATTTGGCTTTTTGATGTAGGTTTTATACATTCCTTATGCAAATATTCTTCTAGGTCTCTGGTATTCAGTAGTGAACAAAGAGATAGAAATCTTTGTTTTTGTGTAGCTTATATAGGGTGGTAAGGGCAAGGAGACTCGGTAGACATAATAAATAAGTAAATTATGTACCATATTAGAAGGTTATGCATGCAGGGAAAAATATCGTGCAAAGGAAGGGGAGTTAAAAGTGTGGAATGAGAAAATGGTTGGAATTTTAAATAGGATAGTGGTGTAGGCCTCACTGAGAAGGGGCCATTTGAGGCAAGACTTGAAGAGGGTGAGGGGTGAACAATATGGATTTCTAGGCAGAGAGAGCAGTAAATGCAAAAGCCTGAGGTTGGAGCATCCTTGCTGTTTTTCAAGAATGATAAAAAGTCTAGTTGGAGCAGGCTACTAGGGAGGATGTGAGTGATCATTTTGTCATAATGTGTTGTATCAGTGGGTGGAGACTCACATAATGAGTGGGAGGGAGTTGGACTCCCAGACTCGGGAGGACCGATTTGTTCACAAATAGAGAGGTGGGAATCTCTTGAGAGCATGGGCAGTTCCTAATAGGGGAGGACAAACCAGTGTGTCAGGACCTCAGTGTTGTTGCAAGTAACTATGAAACTTGTCATCCAAGGAGTGAAGCCGGGGGTTACCGAGGGGAGGGGGAGGGAGGAATAGAATAGATAGAACAGGGGATATTTAGTGGGCAATGGAAGTGTTCTACATGATCTTACAAGGATGGACACAGGCCATGTTAAATATTATCAAAATTTATAAAAGTGTATGGTCTAAACTGTAAACCATAATGCAAACGATTGACCATGTTTAGTAGCTATGTTTCACTATGTATATATCAGTTATAACAAAGGTATATAAAAAGGTATTGATACGGGAAGGAGGAAAAGAGGAGGATGTTGGGTATATGAGAGTCCCCTGTATTCTGTGTGTGACTTTACTGTGACCTAAAACTTCTTTGAAAACAAAATGAAAAATAGTAAGACACTGGGGAATAAATGGAAGAAAAGGCCACTGTACAGACAGGACATCAAAAACAGTGATGAAAGGCTGTCAAAAATTTTTTTTCAGTATTTTTCATTTATTTTTTATTTTTTATTTTTTTTATTTTTTTGTTTTGTTTTTGTTCTTTTTTTATTTTTTCATTATTTTTTAATATCCCAATCTTTTCATTTAATTTTTAGGTTTTTTAAAAATTTTTATGTATTATATTTCTTAAATTTAAACTTACTGTTATTTCATTTTCCTATTAATTGTATTCGGCTATTTTAATGTCTTCATTTTTTTTTTAAAGATTTATTTTATTTTTATTTATTTATCACCCCCTTGCTGCTTGTGCTCGCTGTGTCCATTTGCTGTGCGTTTTTCTGTGTCTGCTTGTCTCCCTTTGTTGCATCATCTTGCTGCACCAGCTCACCACACCACGCAGGCCATCAGCTCACTGCGCCGTGTGGGCCGGCTTGCCTTCTCCAGGAGGCCCCGGAAATCAAACCCAGGGCTTCCCATATGGTAAACGGGAGCCCAGCCACTTGAGCCACATCTGCTTCCCCATGGCTCCATTTTTGAAGAAGCTTTGGATCATAAAAGGGTTACAGCTGGGGCAGGGGAAGATCATTGGTGTGGGGTTTCAATGATGGTGGATACATGGGATGAAGTTAACCTGGGCATACATATAAGGTATATAAAAGTGTTCAAATGTTCATGGGGCATTGTCACAGTGGGTGGAGACTCGCATAATAACTGAGAGAATATTGTTTCCCATCCTGGAGAGCTGTGCCACATTCTCTAATTGAGCAGCAACAGTCCCCCAAGTGCAGGGAAAATGACTGGCAAAGGAGGATGATCCACTGATGGGCCCTTGATATTGATGACTATACTTATGAGCCTTTGATCCTGAAATTGAAACTTAGCCTATTGTTGTAGGGTGCCTAAGGGTTGCCTCCTGAGAGCCTCTTGTTGCTCAAATGTGGCTTCTCTCTATGCCAAACACAGCATATAAATGTATTACCTTCCCCCCAGCGTGGTACATGACACCCGGAAGTGAGCCTCCCCGGCACCAAGGGATTACTACTAAGCACGAACTAGCAATGCAACTGGAAAAAGACCTTGAATAAAAGGGGGAAAAGGTAAAGACAAATGAGTTTATATGGCTAAGAGACTTCAAAGTGAGTTGGGAGGTCATCCCAGAGGTAACGCTTATGCACATCTCAGCAGGATCTCATAGACTGCCAAAGTGGATACCAACCCAAATAGTGGGGCTCCTGAGGGCCATGGAGACACCCAGGTCCTATGGTCAGGGCAGATTGCTCCAGAGTTTGGTGCCTTGCCAGTGGGCCCTACTTTGGAGTTTGTGCTCCTGAGAGTGACAGAGTTGGATTCAATTATGTCTTCCCTACCCATGACTCATCTGTCCCTTCTATTTAAACCTATACTTGGTGCTGGAGTTTGTAGGTGTACGTCCAAGAGACACAAGTCTTTGGACTGTCCATGTGCCAGCTGGGCCCGGAATCTCAGCGGAGTTGCAGCACCTACTCTACAGCTCATTGGACTCACCCAGGACAGCTAACAAGGAGATGATGATGGACAACGACCGTCTCAAGGAAAAGAGAGAGTATGCAACTGCAATCAAGACAGTCCTGTCCATCTTCCCCATGGGAAAAAAGCCCCGTCTCAATTAAAGGTGTAGGGGACATCACCATCCCAGAATCCTCAGGATTGGGGAAAGAACTATGGACTAAAGTGGACTTACTGGTATTCTACTATAGACATACTGTGATTCTAGCAATGGAAGAAATTACAACATTGATGTGGAGCCAGTGGCCACTGGAGGCTCTGGGGGCAGGGAGAGGGAAAAACAGTTGTAATACGGGGGCTTTCTCGGGACTTGGGAATCGTCCTGAATGACATTGCAATGACAGATATAGGCCATTTTATATCATCACATAACGTGCAGAACTGTGTGGGAGAGAGTGTAGACTACAATGTGAACTATGGTCCATGCTTAATGGCAATGCCCCAGGATGCGTTTATCAATTGCAATGAATGTGCTACACTAATGAAGGATGTTTATATGGGAGGGTGTGGGAGGAGTGAGGAGTGGGGCATATAGGAATCCCTATAGTTTTTGTGGAACATTTATGTAATCTAAGTATCTTTTAAAAAATAAAAAATTATATATATAAAAAAGGAAGACTAGTGAGACCAAGTAAAGGGGACAGTGATAGGGGGCAAAGTATATACACACACACACACACACACACACACGACATAGATGCCATTCTATGAACTTTTTATTCTCAGTTAATAATTTAACTCTGAATGAAATGCTTTAACTTACACTGGAAAATAAATTGCACAGCTTTAGAAGATGATATATTTCATTTAAAGCAACTTGGCAACACTATGAAGAAGACAGAGAAGTAGAATTTATCTTTTCTATCCATTTTTAAATTGCTTAAAGCTCTTCCATGCTTTGAATGCTGTGCTGAACACATATCTTTCAGCAAAGTATTGGCATAAAATGAAGCTTAGAAGAAAGGCAGGAAAGCAATTAATATTTTTCTGAGCTTCTACAACATGCCACATAATTACCTCACTTAATTCTCACAACAATCCAATTAGGGTAAAAATAATGTCCTTGTTTTACCGATGAGAATACTGACGCTCAAGAGATATGAAATGAATAGAGTTACCAGCTAGGCTGGGATGGAGCTGGGATTTACACCTAGGTCGGTCTGACTCTAAAGCCTTTTCTTTTGCCATTGTTTGTTTTTGAATCCCAAAAATATGTCTTGAAACTCACAGATTTCTTGGGTCCTGGGAATAATTTATGTTTTTTATTTAAATCTCCCCTACTAGGGTCAGACTACAGATGGACCAGGACTCCATGTAGAGTGAGATTGGCCTTTAGAGAAGATCCCTGCCAGCCCTGTTTGCCTCTCCAAGAATTAGAAAGCACTATGTACAAGGAATGACCCCCACAGACATTATTAAGAATTGGCTGTGTTTATCATGACAATTTTGCCTATGTTACTTGAGAGGGGAAAAAAAAGAATTAGAAATACCTATGATTTGAGATTGCTTACTCTTGTCTTGTTTCTTTTTCTTTTGCAGGTAAGTTTGTAAACACTTTGTTTGCCCATGGAATAGAGATATGGTTTCACTGTTTCCTGAATTTTATTTTAATTACATTAACATTGGACATGACAGATATTGTTTGACCGTGCATTTGTTGTTGTTTTGTTGTTGCTGTGGCAAAGGTTTGGAGAGTAACACTGTGGGTTTAAGTTATTTGATTCAGGAGTTTTAAGAATATAATTCCATACAGTAATTCACTGTAGTATTTCTGTTTAAATAATTGCCATGTCAGTTACAAGGAAGAGAATTATATTGGATATTAGGAGAAAATATAAGAAAAGTGAAGAAGGAAACATATGCAATGAGAGACTGTAAGGCTCAGAAGGGCAGACACATTCAGGTCTGTGCATATCATCTTGCAAAATAGCCATGAGTACATGTCAAAAAAGGAAGCCTTTTCATGAACAAAAGCAATAAGCCAAAGATGATTTTCAATCACTTCTCTAAGCTTTTGGTTTTGTGTTTGTTCCTACTATTGTGCAAAATTTCTGACCAGGCTATTGCTGAGAAGTATCTCTGAAAAAGGCATGGCTGTAACCATTTTGGTCTAGAAGTCAATTTTTTTAAGTGAGAAGGCAATGAAACACATCCATTTCCTGGAAGCCATATGAGAAAAGCTCTAATGAACTACATATCAACCATGTCAGATAAGGAGAAGGAAAGTAATTTAAATAAAACTTCTAAATGCACTAAAGAGAAGATAAAATACCAGAAGGATTTAGAAAACCGTGGATTTGTACTGGCGAAGGAAGGCAACCTAAGTTGCCCATACAGGACATTATTGCTGAGCACCATTTCCATTTGAATATAAAAGAAGTGATTGTGTGAGATTTGAGTCAAGCATAAAGTTGAAGTAAATTCCATGCTAATCATAAATGCTATGTTTATTGCAGAAATACTCTATGTGTTTCTAAAAGCAATTGCAAGCTTCATTATTACGTGTGTAAAGATGGGAGTGGATGTGGCTCAAGTGGTTGAGTGCCTGCTTCCCACATGGAAAGTCCTGGGTTCGGTTCCCAGTGCCTCCTAAAAGCAACAACAAAAAGCAAAGCAAAACAAAACAAAACAACAACTCAGGAAGGAAAGTTGATGTGGCTCTGTGGTTGAGTGCTGGCTTCCCACATACAAGGTCCCAAGTTCAATCCCTAGTCCCTGGTACCTCAAAAAAAAAAAAAAAAAAAGTATAAAAATAAAGAAGAATGGAGGTACTAAATCAGATCCTAGTTAAGTTCTAACTAACCAATAAGAGAAGAGGTAGCCCCAGAAGCAAGAAAGTATTGTCCTTCTGTACCTGGTCTTGGGAGGGAACTAATTTTGATCTCATTATGTTCATCTAAAATAATGATTTCTGTGTCAAAATCATCAGGATGGAGTCAATTTCCTGAGAGCATTTTTTCAGACCACAAAGCTAACTGGCCGTCCTTCAGATCTCTTTATTCTAATTACTCTTCAGGTGGTTAATGGAAAGGAATAAAATTAAAGAAAATCGTAAAATGTCATGACATCTTTAGGAAAATACATGTATTACTTTTTTCTTCTCTCTTCTGATCTAAGTATCAGAGAGATTCTGTAGCCGGGGTTGGCAAACCTTGTCTGTAAACAATCAGAGAGTAACTATTTTAAGCTTTGTGAGCCATAAGGTCTTTATATAACGCCATCCTTATAGCACAGAGCAGCCATCTATAGACACTGCATATCAAATGAGAGTGGTTGTGTTCCAATAAAACTTTACTTAAAAAACAGACGGTGGTGGGATTCAGCCGATGGTAGTGTTTCAACCCTGCTCTAACCCCTTTTGAAATGAAAAACTTTAAGTAAACTTATAAAAATTTTTTGAATACTATACATGCTGGCCATCTTCTGATACTGATAAGCTCTTGGTCTAAATAGGAATGAAATGGTGTTCTGCAGTTTAGTAGTAAGAGAGAAACTTCTTGAAGGTTTTGATGAATTTAA
Organism: Cabassous unicinctus; assembly: GCA_029593785.1. NCBI lineage: Eukaryota > Metazoa > Chordata > Mammalia > Cingulata > Chlamyphoridae > Cabassous > Cabassous unicinctus. The sequence goes on from JAQZBX010078676.1 coordinate 13,674, forward strand.
ACACTAGGGGGCACAAAAGGACATGTTTAAGTCAAGAACCTTTTGTAAACAGAACACGACAATTATGAAAAACTGCCTCAGGTTGAGCCATGGGACCTCAGTGTTCATAATTTATCTGAAATGCTGTCCTGCAGCTCCGGCAATCTCACTGGCCACGAGAACCTGGAGTGTTGGACCAACTTTGCAAGGCTATTATAATAGCTACGTATCATTCTCTCTCCTTTCTTTCTTTCTTTCTTTCTTTCTTTCTTTCTTTCTTTCTTTCTTTCTTTCTTTCTTTCTTTCTTTCTTTCTTTCTTTCTTTCTTTCTTTCTTTCTTTCTTTCTTTCTTTCTTTCTTTCTTTCTTTCTTCCTTTCTTCCTTTCTTCCTTTCTTCCTTTCTTCCTTTCTTCCTTTCTTCCTTTCTTCCTTT
>JAQZBX010078677.1:0-14084 GCA_029593785.1 Cabassous unicinctus
CCCAGGGCCTCACACATGGTAAACGGGAGCTCTATCGATTGAGCCACACCCGCTTCCCTAGAAGATTCTTTTAAAGGAAGGAATAAATTATTGATATAAGGTTTTATTGTTGTGTTTTCCTTAAAAAAAAAAATGCAAAAGGAAGGTTTACTCGAGCTATACAAGTAGATAAAATAATTCACTTAAATTATAGCGTTCTCTTCTACCTAAAATGGAGGAACAGCTCAAATGCCCAAGAGAGAAAATCTAAGAATTTTAATTTGATATATTATATTACTACTTAAATGAGGAATATGTATGCCACCAAAACAAGGACATATTTATATGCAACATTAAGTAGAAGGGGAAAAAAAAATTCAAGATAATATTCATTCACTGATGGCAACCATGTAAGATGCATGTATCTCTGTATTATATTTTTTGCTAATATCTAACCAAACATACTAAGAATCATAATGACCATCCAAAGAAACATCAGAAAAAGGAATATTTTTCATTGTATTAAGTTCAAAAATTCCTGAAGTAACCTAAATGAGAGTCCTTCTGAGTTTCATAAGTTTTTATTGAGGTACAATATTTGAGTAGAGGAAAACTAATGTCAGGGTAGTTTCAATTTACACAAATAAATTTCAGTGAATTGACACATGAATAAAGCTTTAACTAGTTTCATAAATATGCATTTGACTTAACTCCTATATAGTCAAATATTATTACACACACTCACTATTATGGTTTAATTATAAGATTGAAGATCTCACTGTAAAAGAGTAATAAGTTTAAAGGCAAGGTGGTGCAATTTAATTTTATGTTCAAGCTTGTTCCATTTTGAGTGAAAAATCCAATATATGATCCAATATATATATAGGGGTGGTTAATGAGGGGAGGCCAATATGATGTGCTTTCATTGCCTGGAAAAGTTGGCATAGTTAAAATCCTTTTAGCAAAAGTGTGCTAGGGTCATTTATATACTCAAGTCCAGTCAGACTTACCAGGAATATTAAATAAAAACTGCCTCAGGATGCCAAGATTTCCTTAAAGATTTGCCTTATATCTGTTTCATTTTTTTCATGGTTCTTATGATAAGAGTTCATTGATGGGCTAGGGGAAGGTGTCTAAATGGTATATAAAATTTCATGTAGATATAATGTGTACTTGCATTTTCTGACCCAGGGTCCACACCTTTCATGACCCCAAAATAGGTTAAGAATTGCTGCTCTGTATCTCACAGGGTACTTTTCAATCTTAGGACAGTAAGTTTATCTCAGTTGATAATTAATTGCTAAGTAAAATAAGGCATTTCTTCCACAGAAATTAAGGTTCGTAAGATTTATGGCTATCACAACTCTTGCTTCATCTCTAAAATAAAACCAGGGGGAAGCGAGTGTGGCTCAGTGGATGGGGCCCCCGTTTACCATATGGGTAGGCCCGGGTTCGCGTCCCGAGGCCTCCTTGTGGGGGCACGCCGGCCTGAGCGGTGCAGTGGGCTAATGCAGCAACCTCACGGCAGGAAGCGGGTGTGGGGCAATGGATAGAGCACTCGTTTACCATATGAGAGGCCCCGGGTTCGCAGGCCAGCTTGCATGGCGCCCGTGGGCTGATGCGGCAAGACCTCACAGCAAGGGGGAGATAAGCAGACACAGAGAAGACATGCAGCGAATGGACACAGCAGCACAAGCAGCAAGGGGGGGGGGGAATAAATAAAATAAAAAATAAATAAATCTTTAAAAAATAATAATAAATAAATAAATAAAACCAGGAATTAGAAATTAATTGCCTTTATGAAATACACTGCTTGTCAGTATACAAAATATAAAAGGTTAGCATCTCCTTAACCAAAGAAGCCAAAATTCACTGCAACAACCTGGGCTATCTAGGTAACACAAAACTTTTTTTCTTCAATAGTTTCTTGCACTGTCTAAATTTTTTTGTAATAAATAAAAACTACACATTTTTTGTCGTTTTACTACCTTAGTTGGTAAAACACAAAATGGCCAATGTAATGATGCTCTTGTCAATTCTGGCTTTCTGTACTTCAAAATAAAACCCATTTTAAGATGTCAATGGAAACAGCATTATACAAAGGACAAAGTAGTCATTTTCCTAGGTCCTCAATGATAAATCTATAAAAGCATTTGCCAGCAAAAACACTTGCAGGACATAAGGCACAATGTTCCAAGACAAAGTGACATGACTTTTAAAGGTAAGGCATAAAATCTACGTTTCCCACAAAAATATAAACGGTAAAATTTGAACTCCATATTTAAGATTCTGAAATTACATTCACAGGCTAAAAACCAAAGCTAAAGAAAAATCACCGAATGTCTATTTAAATTTCAAATCAACTGATTTGAAAACTGAAAAACGTATTCAAGATTGTTCACTTGCAGCTTCTTGGAATATTTCCTTCTTAATGGATATTTCCTGCTTAAGGTATCCATTTTCTTCATAGAAACTTGATCAGAAATATCTCTTAAAAATGTTTTTTAAACTATTTTTCACTGTTCCTGCTATGCAGACTGAATTTTTCACCTAGTTATCTTAGGAAAAGACTAGTCTCATTCATAAACTACATCTAAACCTAAAAGAGGAAATAAGTTTTTTCCCAGAATCTTAAGAAATAAGCAAAAAGTTAATGAAAGAACACTGCTGCCACGTCTTTCCCCCTCCCCCACTCACGTAGTGGCTCTTTCATCCCTTCAGAGTGCATTCCAAAGGGAAAGTCCAAGAGCCACAGCTCTTGGAGAAACCAGAAAACGGTTAAGTTGAAACTGCCAAGTCTCTTTGGTCTTTCAGATCAGTTCCTAAAAGAGGATCTATCATCTTCTTTACCCTTTCTTAAAACAGTGCAAAATCCCAAGGATCTTCTTCACTCAATCCGAACGCATTAGGTGGTAAGTGTCTGAAAAGTGAATCGTATTTAATTAATTCGGTTACTTAGAAAAAACAGGTAGACCTCATACTTATGGTACCAAACTTCCTTCCCTTCAATACACCCATCTGGGGGGCGGGCGGTCAAGTAATCCAATTCAATATTCTCACACGACCATGGAACTTGTTTTACTGATCTGAAACTTCAAAGCTGAAAACCCTCCGCTTAAAGAGAGAGAGAGGCTCGTGTGCCTTTAAAAAAGAAATCACGCGGAAGACGGAAGGAAGAATATTGCTCTCCAGAAGACGGGGTGATCTGACAGCAAACTTCCTCGGCGCAAGCAGCCCTAAACTCGCCGCCCCGGGCTACGTCTAGCTGCCTAGGCTGCACTGCTGCGCGCAACAGATGAGCGAAACCCGAACTTTTCTTGGGTAGGTCCACTTCCCACACCCGATGACTTTTCGTTAAGGCAAAAAAATACCTGGAGTGCTTCAGTTTCGGTACTAAGCTTTAAAATCCGCTCTCTATTGCCACATGCTCACCATCTGCTGCTATGAAGGCCAAAAACCCACGCCCCGCCCTCGCGTCCCCCTTAGCTTTGTAAAAGGACCAGGTGTGAGAGGAACTCGGAAAATTCGACGGGGTGGATTCCTTCCCGGGAAGGACTATTCAAGAAAGTCTGCTCCCAGGGGCGGGAAGAGAGGCTGCCGCAGCCACAACAGTCCGAGGACCGGGCGGAGGTGGGAAAGGGAGTTTTCGAGGTAAAGGGCAGCCAGGCCTCTCCGGAGGACCGGGGGTCGCGAGGCGCAGGGCAAGCGGCCGAGTCTCCAGAGGAGAAGGTGCTGAGGCTGCTGAGGTGAACTGGAGAAACCCCCGCCCCCAAGCCATCCCACCAGAGGGGGAAGGAACTGGACGGCCACAACCTCCTGAAAGGGGCCACGGCTGCCCAAGGCCTCCGCCTCAGTTCCCAAGGTCGGGGGAAGCGTCTCACCTGGAAAATGGGACAAGAAGGCGACGCGCTCGTCAGTCCCCTGTCGCCTGTGCTCGGGCCGGGTACCCAGTCCCTCCCCTTAGCCCGCTGGCGGCGCGACTGGGCAGCAGAGGGAGCCAGTTAGCCCTTTTATAACCTCTAGGCCGCGACGGCAGCGCTAGCTACGTGAGCTCGATCACACCAGCGCCCCGGCGACTGCGCAGGAGCCCAAACCCGGCCTCTTTCCCGCCCCTACCCGCGGAGCACACCCGCACCCCAACCCGCCCACAGAGTCTGAGACGGACAGGAGGGCCCGGGCTGGCGTGGGTGGGGCCGGCAGGCGGGCCTGGGATGGAGCGCGCCTGCGCAGGGGTCTCGCCACGCCACCATTACTGTGGTTGCCTCGGGTTTCTCCGCTCACTTTTTTTTTTTTTTCTCTCCGCTTACTTGTTTCGGGTGTATTAGCGCCTTCATTTCAGCATCAGCGTCAAGCTTAAGCTGCTAAGCCACCAGCAATGAAATATCTACAAAATGAGGAGAGAAACATGGAAACGTAGAGAAAGCAGAAAGGAGACCTGGTGGGAAATAATACAGTGCATCCAGTCTTGGTACCTCAGTTGTCTCGGCTCTAAAGCTTTTTGCTTTACTAACCTCGCTCTCAAACCTCTGCGATCATTTTATACGAACCTCGCTCTATCTGCCGCCTTTATACTTTATCAGTGAATTATGGACAGCGTGCTCCGGAATCAGATTATCAGTTCAAATCCCGGTTCAGTTCCATATTAGCACTAGGCATCGATACCTTTCTGTAGCTCAGCTCTCAGTAAAATGGGAATGGCCGTAGTACCTATCTCATAGGATTATTATGAGAATTAAATGATATAACGTATGTAAAGCACCTAGCTCATGCCTAGCGTACAGAAAGGACTCGGTAAATAATCTGTTGTAATATTGAGTAATTTATATAAGGCACCCAGCATTGTGTTGGTCTTACATTGTGTAAGTCTGACATTTGCCTTGGTCGTTATATTCCTAAAAAGAAAAGAAAAAAAACCTCAATATCAGGGAGCAGACAAGGAAGGAGATCATTTTTCCCTTACCAGTGCTTTTGTGAAATCTCTAATAAAAGATACTTTAACTGCAGTCTTCAGACTGCTAAATCTTTCTTTACTGACTTCCCCTCCATCATTCACTACTGGTGGAGTGACTAGCAGGCATTTTTGAAATCTAGCTAAAGGTAAGTTGAATTAAGGATTCATTTGGTTTTAGTATAGTGAGTTATATTTTTGTAATTCACAATCACTTTCATATAGTTAAGATTGGCCACCTTCCTAGGGTAGGAGTAGCTTCCAAGAATATTCCTATCACCCATTGTGGACCCCTCAGCATTGTAAAACAAAGGTGCAGGGCCAAATGTCTTATAGGTATTTGAATGTGTCCTGTATTCTATCATGAGAAATATGTGGATAGTGGAGGAGAAGTTAGGTTTGAAATGTAGGGAGCTTGAGGCTAAATGTGAAAAGTTCTTCCAATTATTGGATGTGCAAAACTTTAAACAAAAGATGTAGTGCTTATCAATGCTTAGCCAAAAAATGAAGTTCTTTTTCAGAAAATTTAATGAAGATGTCCACAACAAACTAAAGAATGTCATCAGTTTAAAGAACCCTGATGTGACATGAACTATTTTAACTCATATATTAAATAACCCTACTGGAGGTTTTCTCAAATTTGACAAAAAGCCTAAAACTTTACATGATATTATCAATAATGAGGTGTGAAGCTGAAAAAGTTCTATCCTATCTCTACCAATAATATAAAATTTTATTCAACTATACTAATTGAAAAAGCTAAATTATCTATTTATCTTCCCTAGAGAAAAGTGTTACTAAATTGTCTTATGAAGAGAAAACCAAAAAGCATGAAGCCTGAAAAAACAAGGAAATAAAAGTAATACAGAGGTGTATCAGGCAGTTAATACAATTATGATGTTCTTTTTCTGGATTTTTATGATGTTTGTGCATTTGTCAATTTTTTTATATTTGTCTATTATTTTATATTTTACATTTTATATTTATTTTATATTCTGGCTGCCCCCCAAAACATCTACATATGACCACCCAACCAGATCATTCCTGCTTGGTTAGAATGAAGGTGAGAGATAAAATGGGGAGTAGAAAAAGAACGACATGACTCCCCTCAAAATGGTCAAACATTGGATCAAAGCTATTCTAGCCTTACTGTAATACTCCAAGAAATCTCTTCTGCATCTGAAAAAGTTGAACTTGTTGATAAATCCGTAAATATTTTTGATAGAAATATTAAAAGTTCCTGTATTCCTAAGACCTATATTCCTAAGAACTACTGTAGCTATGATGACAAGTAACCAGCAGAACTGGATTTAACTCAATTAATTCATCAAGGACAGCTTAATTCAGTTTAATCAAGTCAGTGACAACTCCCCTCAATGAACAAGTTTCTAAAACACCAGTCAGTGACAACATCTGTATTAGTCAGGGTTCTCTCGGGAAACAGAATCAACAAGAGATATCTGTCAATAATATGAGATTTTAAGAGAGTCTCTCACGCTACAGTGGGGATGCACAAGTCCAGGTTCCGCAGGCAGGCTGCAAACCAGGGGCTCCAATGAAAGTCCGATGAAAGGTCCTTGATAAGTTTCTGGGAGAAAATGCCTGTCCAACAACGAGCTGGGAAATTCTCTCTCAATGTTGAAATCACTTCCCCTTTTAAGGCATTCAACCGATTGGATAAAAGCTTCAGGCATTGATGATGCAATCTCCCTGATTGATGCAGATGTAATCAGCCATCCACGCAGTAAACTCACTGGTGATCGAAGTCCATAAATGCTGTTGTATTACAATTAGCCCAGTGCTTGCTGGAACAAACACCTGGAAACAATTGACACATTAACCTAACCATCACAACATCCCACTTTTTTTTTTAATTTATCGAGGTAGTATATATGCAAAATAAAATTTCCCATTTTAACCATTCTTTCACAATTTCTTTCACAGTGTGCTCCCATTACCCTCATCCATTATCAAAACTTTTTCCTCACTCCAAACAAAAACTCTGTACCTACTAAGCAATGACTCCCCATTCCCCCCCACCCACCCTCTGGTAACCTCTACTTTCTGTCTCTATACTGTTGCTTATTGCATATAAGTGGAATAATAAAATATTTGTCCAAATGTGTCTGGGTTCTTCCTCACTTTTGAAAGTCAGTCTTGGAAAGTCAGCCATTCATCAAAAGTCTCACTACCAGAGTAATCATGCTTCTACAGTTTATGTCAAACCACTCCCACCAATCTCTGAACCTCATGCTTCTCCAAAATACTATATAAGATAAGCAGTCTACTTTGCTTTGAGAGACTGTCAAACAAGCAGAGTTCCTTTACATAGAAAATAAATAAGCTTTTTATTTCACATTTTGAATGATGTTTCTTCCTTCAACATTGAGCACTTTTGTGCCCAAAAGAGGGGAAGTCAAAATAGAAGACAGACCCTGTCATTGAGGAAGGTTTTAATCAACCATAATCCACATATATGAAATAATTAAAAATCATTAGCCAGAGTAGATAAATATTAAATCGTGTCATGAGGATTATAAAATATCACATACTTTCATTCAAAGTTAGGGGAATGAATAAAGTAGAATTTCATGAAATTGGTAATAATGGGTAGGTTTTTCTGCAGGGTATTAAAATGATGGAAGCAGTAGTTTAGAAAAATTATGCTGCTTGAATTAGAAGAGGAAGAAAGTAGAGTCTAGATGACTGGAGTAATCCAAGACTCATTAAATAGATATTTATTGAGCACCTGTCTACTATAAAGGCACTGGCTACTGGACTGTAGAAAATCAAACTTTAGATAATTTCTGCTTTTAAGGAGTTTATAATCTCATTGGATAAAGTTAAAATCTGCAATGTGGCAACAGGAATTCATTCATCCAATAAATATTTAAATGCCTCTTAGGAGCTTAGCTATGCTAAGTGCTGAGTATATGATTCCTGATCTCTTAGAGTTCTTTGAAGGAAACTAACAGCATACACACACAAACATATATTACACTTTCATAAGTGTAATAAAGGGAAAAAACGTACTATGGGAAAGAATAACAGGAGGGACATAATTTAGATTGATAACTCCGGGAAAATATCTCTAAGGGAGTGACATTTAAACTGAGACATCAGTTAGCCAGATGAAGTGTGTGAATAAGAGTAATTTAAAGAGGGGTTAAATAGTTCCTGTAGCAGGAAAAAAATTAGTGCATTTGAGAAGCTGAAAAAAATGCAGTGTACTTGTTATAGTATAGAAAGCAAGGGAGAAATCAGTATGAGATAAGATGGAGGAGGTATGAAAAGCTATTATCATGCAGGGTTTGTGTAGTATTGTGACAAGTGCAATGGAGTAACATTATGAGATTTACCTTTACCAAAGGAAAAATGCAAAGTGAAAGATGAGTTTTTTCTTTGAGTGGCATGTAGACATGGGTATGGGCCTCAGGACTAGGAGTGATAGGCACTTCCTACTTGCTCATGAGTAGAGACATGAAGGTCATGAGATAAGGTATTCTAGAATGTTGCTGAAACTGTGGGTGATAATTGGGGAAAATTGAGGGAAATGGCTGTACTGGGGTAAACAGACCACCTACATCATGTGACCTGTCCTAAGATGTCCACATCCTAATCCCAAGTACCTGTGAATATGTTACTTTACATGGCAAAAGGATTTTTGTTTAAGGAACTTGAGATGGGGCAGAGTAGCCTGGATTATACAAGTCGGCCCAAAAGGAAATGGGTCCTTTGAAAAGGAGAACCTTTCCCAGCTGTGGTCAAAAAAAGAGCTATGGGGACAGAAAGAGGATCAGAGAGATGTAATGTTGAGGGCTTTGAAGATGGAAGAAGGCAATCAAGAGCTAATGAATGTGGGTGGCCTCTAGAAGCTGCAAAAGTCAAGGAAACAGATTCTCCCTGAGAGTCCCAGAAGCAAAGGCAGCCCTGCAGATACCTGGATTTTAACTCAGACTACTGACTTACAGAACTATAAGATAATAAATTTGTTTTGTTTAAGCCATCAAATTTGTGGTAATTTGTTATAGCAGCAATAGGAAACTAATACTGTGAAATACTGAAACAATGGCTGAAGTCAGCAATGTTTCTCAAGGGTCTTAGGAAACTTCCTAATGTTCTCTTCTAGAAGTGAATGTAGTAATTAGGACTGACTGCTGAGACTGAATAAGCATTCTTGAGATCATAGGAATTATCTGAAGAAGCAGACCCCAGAGAAGAAGAAAGTCCTTCTGACCTTAAGTAGGATAGGAGTGTGAAGACTTTTAATTTTAATACTAAAAGGTATATGACTTCATATTGTACCCTCAAACTGGTAAAGCAGGACATTAGTTACATAAACATTGTGCCATAATTTCTAGCTTGGAAAACCAGAATATTAGTGTCACCAAACAAAATAAGGAAGTTGGGAAAGTTAGAGCAGAATTTGTAAAGAAGTTGATGAGTTTATTTTGAATCTTATTGGGTTTGAAATGACAGGAACCATCATAGTTTTCAAACATGTTCAGCCATTGATAATTTGTCATTATGAAGATTTTCGTCTCATAACAAAAACCGATATAAAGGCTAAAATTCTGACTTGCTATCTACTTGCAGCTAAGATTTTTAGTTAATCTGTGATTTCTTAGGATTTAACTGCTCAAATTGGATCAACTGTACATATAACTGCACATATCTTTCTATTGTTGGTCAGCAAAGCAAGGCTACCTTCCTGGAATAGTCATTAGTGTTATTCACCAAATATGTCCAGGGTTTTTCTCTTTCTAGACAGAAAGGTCTGCACTACTCGATCTTTTTAAAAGTAAGTTGAGGCCAACTAACTTGCTTTGGCTAATGAAAGTGACATGTTTAAGAGTCAGAATGTGTTTCTCTATGTTACCTTCCTACTCTTAGAGTTCCCATGGAACTTCAGGATGAAGCCTTCAATAGTCCTATTCCCTAAGTGCCTACAATGAGCAGCACTCCAAACTCTCCACTGTCTTGACAATCTGCTTTGGATATGTAGATTGAGTGAAAAATAAAATTTTATGTTAAGCCACTAAAATTGGGGTTGTTAATAACTGCAGCATTACTTAGTGTGATGGGTAGGCTAATATGTCAACCCGGCCAGGTAATTGTGCCCAGTTGTTTGGTCAAGCAAACACTGGGCTAATTGTAATACAAGGACATTCATTGGCTTTAGTTATCAGTAAAGTTTACTGCATAGATGGCTGATTACATCTACGATCAAACAGGGAGTTTGCCATCAGCAATGAGTGGCGTTTTAGCCAATCAGTTGAATGCCTTAAAAGGGGAATTGATTTCAGCATTCAGAAAGAATTTCCCAGCTTGTCTTTGGACAGCCAACATCTCCCGTAAATTCATCAAGGACCTTCATCGGACTTTCATCGGAACCCCTGGTTTGCAGCCTGCCTGCGGAACCTGGACTTGTGCATCCCCGTGGTCACATGAGAGAATCTCATAAAATCTCATACTATTTACAGATATCTCCTGTTGATTCTGTTCCCTAGAGAACCCTGACTTATACAGAATTTGGTACCAGAGAGTGGGGAAGTGCTTTTGCAATTACCAAAATGTTCGAATGGTTTTATAAAGGAGTAAAGGGTATTTTTTGGAGGAATTGTGAGATGTTTGATAGAAAAAGCCTAGAGTGCTTTGAAGAGACTTTTTATGATGGCTTAGAAATAAATGATGAAATTATTATTGGACACTGGAGGAAAGGCAATTCCATGTTTTGAACTTGCAGAGAACTTAGCAGAATTGACTCCTGGTGTTTTATGAAAGGCAGAATTTGAAAATGGTGACCCTGGGCATTTACCTGAAGAATTTTCCAAAGTAAACTCAGAGAAAGTGGCTTGGCTTTTCCTTGCAACTAACAGCAAAATGCTAGGAGAGAGAGATAAGATGAGGACTGAATTGTTGAGCACAAAGAAACCAGAAACTGATTCCAGAAATTCCAAGCCTCTGGAAATCAAACTCTCAGAAGATAGTGCCCCACTTGAGGACTTAACTAAACTTGGAAGTTGTAAATCAGGATTGAAAATGCAGTTATCTAGGAAAGACTTGTGGAAAGTCTTACTGTCTAATGGCTTGAACCCCTGCTTCTTGCATGCTAAACCAACAAGCTTTTTGAGAGAGCTATATGAACAAAACCATTGTAAGCTTGGACTAAAAGGGACATGTAGGGGAAAGATGGAAGGGGAAACAGCTTTAAGTGGAAAACCATGGAAGCTGAGATCTGGAATTAAGACATCACCTTGGGCCAAGAGAGGAACCCCACCCACGTGTACAGAGAGGATGATTTTGCCCCAACAGTTGAAGAGGGTGGATGTTCCTGCCTGATGTTCAGGGAGAGTTTTGCCCTCCCAGGGTAGAGAGAGGGTGAAGCACATTCCTTAAGGATTAGGGCAGTTAAGGTCTGCACCCCATAGGTCTGAGAAAGGTGGACCTGTCCCCCATGGATTAGGGAAGGCCAGGTTGCCAACTCATTGCTCTGAGAGGGTTGGGCCTGTATATTAAAGGTTAGAGAGGATGTCTCCTTCACCTCACTGTACTAGGGGTGTTAAGACTCTAACCCAAATATTGGGTAAAGAGTGGCAATCACCTCAATGCTCTTGGAGGGTGAGGTCTGGAGCTTGGTCACCACCCAGATGCTTGATGAGGGTAGAACCAAGAAAATGGACTTTGGACAAGCCTGTGGAAAGGGTGGGTTCTCATGAGGCCCCAGGGAGAAGAAACCATCATCTTAAGAATGACTCTCAGACTTTGAAATCAAATGGAGTATGCCCTGCAGGTTTACTGAACTGTAGAGGACCCATGACTCACGTTTTCCTCTCAAATTCTCCTTATAGTAATGAAAATGTTTATTCTTTGTCTATTTGTGTATTGGAAGCAGATATGGTTTTGTAGGTTTCAGAGGTCTACAGCCAGATGGGACTTTGCCTCAAGACACACTGTATTTCTTTAAACTGATTGTGATATGATTCTGCATTTAGCATTGTACTGATTCAAGGTTTTTTTGAATATTGTAATTCTTTTTGGAATTCAGAGGGTGGAGTGTAGCAGTTTAATATTGTTCATGAATTCCAAAAATAGATATTATGTTTGTGAACTGGTCTGTTCCTCTGGTCATATTAGATTGGATTAGATTCAGAGGGTTCACTTTACTTCATTAAATAATGATTAAGGCTTTGATTGGGCCACATCAGTAGGTCGTTTGGTCTCCGCCCCCTTGGTGGGCAGGGACTCACAGAGAAAACGACATGGCAGGGGAGAAAGTGTTGTCGCTAATTTTAAATCCTGGGTTTCAGCACCAAACGTCGCCACTTTCATTCTTTGGTTCACTCACACTTCAGAATGAAGAAACGTGACCTCAGAACAGCCAAATGTTTATTTAATTACAGCTCAGTGTTGCAGCTCAAACATGGTCGGGGTGATGATGGAAATGCCTCCTGATGTTGCAGCTCAAACCTGGCCGAGGCACAAGCCTGGGCGAGGTACCCGTGAAAGTGTCCTCAGTGTTACAGCTCAAGCCTGACCAAGGCACAAGCCTGGCCAAGGCACCAGTGAAAGCAACTTCAGGGCAAAGATGGAGGCGCATGGCTCAGCTCACGGCTTGATGTTCGTGGTTGTGGCTCAGTTCAGCATCACCCCTCAGCATCGCAGCTCGGCTCGGCATCGCAGCTCAATGTTCCTCTGGCTGGGGCAAAGATGGAAAGCACACCCAGGGCTTTGGGGCTGCGTTTGATATAGGTTCACTGTGTCACTGCCCCTGGGGGTGGAGCCCCTAGTTGCAATTCTCTGATTGGTCAATCACTGTTCTGCGCAAGGGCATTGGTTAGGATTTGAAGGCTAGATTAGCATTTTATGTAAATAGGGTATCCTACTTGGGAGGTGCTGATTGGCTGTTTATTAATTAAGGTAATGGATTCTATTGGTTGAAAACTCTCTTCTCCTATTGGTTGGCTCAGGATCCCTCTTCCTATTGGTTGGCTCAGAATCCTTCTGCCTAGGGGTCCCAGCTCAGTTACCAGTTTGCCTCTCAGAAACATGGAGTTTTGATCCTGGAGCCCAAGACTTAAGCACACAGAGAAGCAGATACATGAGGAAGGAGAGAAGGCTCCATTAGACACAGCAGAGGACCTGGGAAGAGAAACAAGCTGTTCGCCTTACAGTTTACAGCTGGCCTTGTGGAGAGAGCAGAGCAGCTGAGCCTGGAGAGAAATGAGCTCCAGGAAAAAGACAAGATATTTGAAGAAGCTGGGACCATGGAGCCTTAGGAGGAAGAGGAATCCTGAACCTTTGCAGGCATCGGCAGCCATCTTGCTCCAACATGTGGCAACAGACTTTGGTGAGGGAAGTAACTTTTGCTTTATGGCCTGGTAACTATAAGCTTCTACCCCAAATAAATACCCTTTATAAAAGCCAACAGATTTCTGGTATTTTGCATCAGCACCCCTTTGGCTGACTAATACACTTAATATATCTTTTTTTTTTCTTTAGGAGGTACCAGAAACCGAACCTGGGACCTCCCATGTGGAAGGCTGATACTCAACTGCTTCAGCCACATCCGCTTCTGCTTGTTTGGTTTTGCTCATTGTTTGCTCGTTGTTTTTGCTCATAGTCTGCTGGTTGTTTTTTTCCTCGTTGTCTGCTCTTGTTTTTTTGCTCGATATCTGCTTGTTGTTTGTTTGTCTTCTTTAGGAGGCACCAGGAACCAAACCCAGGACCTCCCATGTTGGAGGCAAACACCCAACTGCTTGAGCCACGTCCACACCCCTACTTAGTATATCTTAACCTTTATATTGGTTGAACAAAGAAAGTCAAATTTTTCCTTTACAAAACTTATTACCAGAATTGTATAATTGATTATATTTTGTACTTGGAGTGGACATTGTGGTTTGCCTAACTAGCTTTCATCTCCCCAGACCTCTTCTAACCTAATTAAGACTCTCAAAACTGCCCAGTCTTTCAGTTTAGGTGTGACTTCTACTTCCATTTAGGATGTCAAAACTGAAAAGAATTTTGCTCCCATTCTAACAATGAGAATGAAAGCCAGATAATCTACAAAATCATAACTTTCCCTTCACATATTAGAGAGCTGAGGTCAAAAATCATCCAAGTAACCTGAATTCCAAGGAAAAATAGGACACGCAGT
>JAQZBX010078678.1:0-14085 GCA_029593785.1 Cabassous unicinctus
AAATCTCATGCTCTTCAACATTTTGCATTTTATTATTTTATATATCAAAATTATCAAATCTTGAAACATTAAAGGGAATAGTTTCTTATGTATATTTAACAAATATCATAAATTTTTATCAATGTGGAAACCAGACTTTTCTTTCTGGTAAATTAATGTAGGTCTAACTCTTATTAGATGCACAATAGAAATAAATTGTTGAATGTAAGTTCGCATCCATTTTATCAGCAAGGTAAACAAAATTAGGGGAATAATTGTTTTTTAGCCAATTTTAATAATTTTGTATATTTTTAACAGAGCAGAAAATGTTGGGAAATACTACTTAATTAGATGTTTTCCCTTACAGTAGTTCATGAATGGAAAGAGAAAACCCTACAGCCCTTAGCTATGCTGAACATTGATGCATTAGCCTTTTAAAACCAGTAAAAACAATTTCAAATTAAAATTACTGAAAAAAAAGTACATTACTTCTTTACTTTAAAAATATTTCTTTTGAGTTTCACTTGTAAGTAGAATATGATTCAATGACCTGTCTCGCTATTTGGAACAGAATCAATTTGTGCTCTCTCTCCCTGTCTCTGAGATGCGTAACTGAATGATCATCAGCCTGCCCCTATAATTAATTACATCAGAATTGACCTACTGCTCTGATCTTCAGTTCTCCATTTGCCCTTGCCAACCTGGACCCATAATTATCTACTGACAGACAAATTGCATTTTGTACTCTTCTGCTTTAATGGAAAAAAAGAAAAAAGCACAATGACACAAATGGCACAGGTAATGCTTGAACTACAGCCTTGGAAGGTATGGTTTACTTTCGTTAAATGACATTAATATAGTCAAGTCAAATGCAAAAGAGCAGAATATTCTATGAGAACTCTCACAAAAAACTAAGTGTGAGAAACCAAAGTGGGACTCAGATTAGGAAGGAAATTCTAAGGAATTTCATGAATGTCACTTGGGAAACAAAACAAGAACCAAATGAGACACTACTGCTTACAATAACCCCCAACAGAAGTCAAAATATTCAATTTGGGGCCAGTGCTTTGATGGTTAACTAAATTAACAGCAGGAAGCCAAGTTCTACTCCAGAGGATTTTTTGTTTGTTAGTTGTTGTTAGTTCGAGTAGGATATACATCTTAATGATGTTTAGTCTTCCTTTTCAAGAACAGGGAATATTCTTCCATTTATTTAAGTGGTCTTTGATTTCCTTTAACAGTGTTGTATAGTTTTCTGTGTATAAGTCATTTACATCTTTAGTTAAATTTATTCCTAGGTATTTGATTCTTTTAGTTACTATTGTGAATGGTATTCTTTTCTTGATTTCCTCCTCAGATTGCTCATTATTGGTGTACAAAAATGCTACTTATTTTTGCACAATGATCTTATAACCTGCGACTTTACTGGACTCCATATTCAAAAGAATGAGAGAGGAACACCATCTCACACCTTATACAAAAATCAACTCAAGATGGATCAAAGATCTAAATATAAGCGCCAAGACCATAAAGACTTTGGAAGATAATGTAGGGAAACATCTACAGGACCTTGTGATAGAAAATGTTTTCATGAACTTGACACCCAAAGCACAGCAGCACAAGAAAAAATAGATAAATGGGATTTGCTCAAAATTAAAAACATTTGCACCTCAAAGGAGGTTATCAAGAAAGTAAAAAAGCAGTCTACTAATGGGAGAAAATATTTGGCAACCATATATCCAGCATATATAAAGAAATCCTACACCTCGAAAATAAAAAGATCATGTAGAACACTTCCACTGCCCACTAAATACCCCCTGTTCTATCTATTCTGTTCCTCCCTCCCCTTCCCCTTGGGGCCCACGGCGACCACCCGGCTTCACTCCTTGAATGACAAGATTCATATTTACTTGCAACAACACTGAGGTCTTGACACACTGGTTTGTCCTCCCCTATTAGGAACAGCCCATGCTCTCAAGAGACTCCCACCCCTCTGTTTGAGAACATATCGGTCCTCCCCAGAATGGGAGTCCAGCTCCTTCCCACTCATTATGACACTTTATGTTTTATATACATATATACATATATAATATATTTATAGTTTATATATATATATATAGTACACACATACACACATACACACACAAATGCCTGGAAGGAAATGTTGCAGAATATTTATAATCACAGCTTCTCAATTATAGGAGTATGTTTTAGTTTGCTAAGCTGCTCAAAGCAGATACCAAGAACTGCATTGCCTTTAACAGTGGGAATTTATTAGCTTACAAACTTACAGTTTTCAGGCTGAGAAAAATGTCCAAAACAAGCCATTATCAGGCAATGCTTTCTTCCTGAAGATGGGCTGCCTGTGACTCTGGGCTACTCTGCCACATGGCAAAGCACATGACGGTGTCTGCTGGTGTCTCCCTTCTCTTGTGGGTTTACTAGATTTCAGTTTCTTTCTCTGTGGCTTTCTCCTTCTGTATTCATCCCGTTTATAAAGGACTCCAATAAGAAGATTAAGACCCATCCTCTGCCACTCCTTAACTGAAGTAACTCATCAAAAGGTCTAACACAATAAGTTTACACCCACAGGAATGGATTAGCTTTTAAGAACATGATTTTCTGGAGTACATACAGTTCCAAACTACCACAGATTGATCATTTTTTTTCTGATTTTCAAATTTCATGTGATAAACCAATGCTATATTTTAATTAGAAAAAATATTGAATTAACCTTTATGATATGTATGCTTAGACTATTTGCTGATTTCTTCATATCAGACAGAGGAGTAGAACAATTTTTTTTATTGTCAGTAGGGCTCTTTTCCAAATCACAAGTCATACAACCCCAGGGAACAAATGTCTCTTTGCCCACAGAGATTGCTTTGAAGTTAATTCTTGAGGTGGGAGACAAGTGATACAGTTGTTTCTCAAATTTTGATCAGATGATCTGGAAAAAGTTTATCACTGATTTTAACCATTTCGTTATATAGTAGCATTAGCCAGAGTAGATAAAACAGATTTTGGCATTAGACAAATGTCATCTGGACTCTCAGCAATACCATTTGCTAACTATGTATCTTGAAGAAAGTTATTTAACGTCTCTATTCTTCAGTTTCAATTTCCATATAATGGAGCTAATAATGCCTACCACAGAATGGTGTACAAATTATGTGAGAGAGAATATGTTCAATAATTCCCTTAATCGCCTCCAAATTTGAGGAAATCATCAAAAATGATAGCTATTACTATCATCCTGTGGAAATATTATTCTTCTTTTAAAAATCATTGGCTCTAATTCAGGGATTCTTAACCAGGGGTCCTCCATAGAAAGATTTCAGGGGATCCGTGAGCTTGAATTGAAAAAAATCAACAAATTATTTTTATTTCCTCTGACCTCTAACTGAAATCTAGCATTACCTTCACTTATGAAAGTATGCAATAAATGAATTACAGTAGTATTCATTTCATTGGACTGACAAAGGGGTGTGTGGAACAAAAAAGTTTAAAAAATTAGAACCTCTGCTCTAATTTGTCTGGTTTCAATCTCCCACCAGCACCAAAAATGGAGCACCCAGGCTTTCTTTCATCAAATTGTCCAGATGTGAGTTACCAGGGGAAGAGGACTGGGTGAGACTTAAATGCTGTCAGCAGCCGAACATAAAAAAAATGGAGGGACTATTACATCAATACTCCTTATCTAATAACCTGAGGTGAAGAAAGAGGTAAACACGTTGAAGCTCTGGAAAGTTTACCATATACTTTTGATAACAGCAAGTTATAGAGAATTCTGACAAGCACTATGCCAACTGAAAATATGTTTTGCCATATCAAGGAATATCTGTGCCTTTCCCTTGAATGGTGTACCTCCATTTGGCATGTTCTTGGTCTTGGTCTGCATTCTAGTGGGTGTAGACCCATTTAAAATAAGATCTATTCAAGATGTTACTTCAGTTAAGGTGTGGCCCAAATGAATCAAGTTGAACTTTAATCTGGACTACAAGAGTCCTTTATAAAAAGAGTAAAAGTCTGGTGGAGAGAAAAGCCACAGAAAGCAGGCAGAAGCTGGAAGTGGAACCCAGGTGAAAAAGGAGAAGGTGCTGCCATGGGCATTGCCATATGTCACAGAGGCCAAGGAACTCCAAAATTTTCTGGCCAGCCAGAAGATACCGACCCTGGGTGGAAGCAAGCCTTCTAGCCTCTGAAACTGAGCCAATAAATTCCTGTCATTAAGCAAATCATGGTATTTGTTTTAGCAGCTAGGAAACTAAAACAACTGGCAACCAATTTTATCATAGTTTTAGTCTCTCTTCTTTTTAAACTTCATATGATTAGTGAATGGCATGTCTGTTTTACAAACACATTCATTGGGAAACACTATACATTAAGAACATTGTATTCCCTCACTCCTTGTGCAAGGTTCCTGAGCCTTTTCATTATGGAAGGTGATTAAAGTTGAAAGATAACCTAATAAGCAATTTCAAAAAAAGCCCTGAAATGAATGGAGATTAGCAAAGCAGTTTTCTTCAACTAAATCTGAAGGTTAGTAAAATTAAAGGGCACTTGATTCATCCATTTCTATGACATGAGCAAATAAATTTTCTGACAACAAATGGAGAGTATATATCACAGTTGCTTCATTTATAATGTTAAATTTTGAAAAGCAATTATTTTGTTCATAACCCTTCTGGAAATGGATAAGAATTTTGGCTCCAATTTCTATTTTTTTCCAGAGTAGCTGTTTATATAATGTATTGTCCAATGTATTTTAATAGATCTTTATGAAAATGTTTGTATACCAACAGAATAACACAACTGCTGCTTCTTCATTCCTTCTTCATAGTTTAAGAAATAGTCTGTGTTCAGTTAATTAGGTGGCTTAGTATTTAACTTCGATATTGCAAATTTTGGTCAGATACTCAAAAAATTATTTTTTTTTCAATGTAAAAATTTCTTGAAAAGAAAACATTCTTTGGACTGAGAATTAGGAGTTATGCCTTATAGCCAGGTTCATTTCTTGTCTATGTAATCTTGGCTAAGCCTCTGGACTACTTGAGTCCTGCATATTTCCACTTATAAAATATGATTATATCACCTTTCAGTTGATTTTCTTACTTACCCTGAGCTCTAAAATGTAATATTCTTACAAAGTGCATGACTAAATGAATTATTCTGGAAACCTAATATGTGGTGAGCTATTGTCATTCAGGAGATATAGCATAGATACCTTTCCGGGTGTCATTCAAACCCTCTGGTGTTGGATTGCAAATACCAGAGAGAACCCGTATTCTGAGGCGTCCTCTTCTCTCGGATGATTTGATAAGGCCCAAATTGTTAATAGTTGTATCTTAGGTCTTTCATCACTTTATTAATTTTTACATGTAAGGGCATTTTTTAGGTCATAAAGACTTAAATTTGTTGTATAATATTAGATGGAAATTGAGAGCAACTTGAAAAGATGGAGATAAGTGAAGAGCTTTCACCTATTTCTTTTATTACAGGACATGTGGACGCAGAAATAAATACAGGAATCAGAGAAACATCATGATATGTCTGTCTCCCAGTTCCTGCTTCTATTGGAAATCGGGAAAATTCACTAATCTATAAGTTTCCATCTCTCCTAGGAAAGTGATTGTTTTTATTCTATGTTTACAAATTCACTTTAAGTCTACTATAAATATAATTTAATTGCCTGTGCACTTTTCAAAAAAAGCTGGAAAAATGTTCTAACCTTTTTAACCCAATTTTAATTGGATATGAGTCAACATATTTTAAAGAAAGGTGCACTCACCCAAATTGTGTCCTTTGAGGGAAGGAGTAATAGAGTAAAAGTTTGAAGATGTGGAACTGGTCTCAAACCTGCTACTAATAGCCACCAGCATTGTTTCTTTGTCAGTAAAATTTGTATATAATATTTGTAAAAGTGTTTTCATAAGAGTCAAATAATCTAAATTATATTACCATGTTTTAAAAATGTTGGTTAAGCAATAAAATATCTTACAAATAGAAGATACTGTCTTAATAAGTCTAAAATATAATTCAGGTTTTACCTACATAAGTCAAATATGACCAAATGGTTATTTGATCCAACACACATCTTCTGGCTTGTGTCGCTCTAGAAATGGAACAGGAAGGACATTTATGAGGTATTCCTTGTGTTTCATGTCATATCATAATAAACTAATATTTTGGCTTGTGGGTGAAAAATCCATTTCCTAAATGATTTTGGCTCTGTTTTGTACTAATGTTCAAAGCAAAAATTAAAAATGCAAATGTAGACCTTAAGTCTGATGCTGTTGGTATTATTAAGAAGATAACAAATCAAAGAAAATCTATTTGAGGAAAGAAAATAAATATACAAGATGTGGAAAGACTTAAAAAACATGAATGTTAAGAATCAAAAGATTGGAGAGGAACTGTCATAGCAGAGCTTGTTTTGACATATGTGGAATTACATAGGGGAGAATTATTTCTGCATGGCTTGAAAACATTGAGAAGCAGCTTAGGGATTTTTTTTTTTCAAGGAAACCAGAATGATCTAGGGGAAAAAGACTTGGAAAAAAGGACTAAGAAAATATGCTAAGAGAGGAACTACCTAGTTAAAGTAGAAATGAATCTAGAGGAAATAACATCACCCTAGTGTTCAGTAACAACACAGACTCTGCAATGGGGTGACTAAATTATCTAATGACAGGTATAAGATTGTTGTCTAGAAAAGACAGTCCTTCATAGAGACTTCATAAAGAGGACTTTATGAAATAGACTACATAAAGCTACTATAAAACCAGACACAAAGTATTCCATATTGTTTTACTCTATTTATACAAATTGCAAATATAAATCAATTTATAGAGATGGAATTAGATTAGCAGATATGTATGGCAGGGGAAGGATAGAGGAAATAAGAGGTGACTGCTAACGGATGGGGGCTTTTATTTTTGGTGTAATGAAAATACTCTAGGTGAGCAGATGTAGCTCAGTGGTTGAGTGCCTGCTTCCCATGTACAAGGTCCTGGGTTCAATCCCTGGGTACCTCCTAAAAAATAATAATATTGATTAAGGTGACGAAGGTACAATTCTGTGATTATACCAAAAGACATTGAATGTACGCAATGGATAGTCTGTAAAGTATGTGAATGTATCTCAATAGAATTGCTTTAAAAATAAAATAAATTAAATTGTGACTTCATAATAGTTTTGTCTTCTATTTATTTAGGGTCAGTGTAGGTGGTTTGTGTGTTTCTAGGAATATGTCCATCCCATCTAAATTGTCTAGTTTTTTCGCATACCGTTGTTCATAGTATCCTCTTATGATCTCTCTTAATTCTGCGGGGCCAATGGTAATGTTCCCCCTCTCATTTCTGATTTTATTTAATTGCATTTTCTCTCTTTTTTCTTTGTCAGTATAGCTAAGGCTTTATCGATTTTATTGATCCTCTCAAAGAACCAACTTTTGTTTTGTTGATTCTCTCTATTGTTATTTTGTTCTCGATTTCATTTATTTCTGCTCTGATCTTTACTATTTCATTCTTTTGGCTTGATTAAAAAAGCTTTCCAAAGATGAAAAGCCCAGGACCAGATGGCTTCAGAGGTGAATTCTACCAATCATTCAAAGACTATGCAATACCAATCTTGCTCAAGCTCTTCCAGAAAATTGAACAGGAAAGAATGCTATCAAACTCATTCTATGAAGCCAACATCACCCTAATACCAAAACCAGATAAGGAAATTACAGACCAATACCTCTAATGAATATAAATGCAAAAATCCTCAACAAAATACTTTCAAATCTTATCCAAAAGCACATTAAAATAATTATACACCATGATCAAGTGGGTTTTATCCCAGGCATGCAAGGGTAGTTCAACAGAAGAAAATCTATTAGTGTAATAAACCACATTGATAAATTAAAGAAGAAAAATCACATGATCCTTTTGATTAATGCAAAAAAGGAATTTGACAAAATACAGCACCCTTTCTTGTTAAAAAAACACTCTAAAAGATAGGACAAGAAGGAAGCTTTCTCAATATGGTAAAGTGAATATATGAAAAACTTACAGCTAGCCTTGTACTCAATGGTGAAAGACTGAAAGCTTTCCCACTGAGATCAGGAACAAGACAAGGACGCCCACTGTCACCATTATTATTCAATATTGTGCTAAAAGATCTATCTAGAGCAATTAGGCAAGATAAAGAAATAAAAGGCACCCAAATAGGAAAGGAAGAAGTAAAACTCTCACTGTTCACTGATAATGTGATCCTATATCTAGAATCTCCTGAAAAATCCACAACAAAGCTACTAGAATTAATATACTAGTTTAGGAAAGTGGCAGGATACAAGATTAATACACAAAAGTCGATAGCATTTCTGTACACTACTGATGTGCAATCTGAGCAGGAAATCAGGGGGAAAAATTCCATTTATAATGACACTGGCATAAAGACAGACAGATTGACCAATGGAATCAAATTGAGAACTCAGAAATATACCCTCACATCTACAGTCAAGTGATTTTGGACAAGATTGTTAACCCCTTCCAGCTGGGCCAGAACAGTCTATTCAACAAATGGAGCTGGGAGAACTGGATAGCCATATCCAAAAGAAAGAAAGAGGACCTCTATCTCATACCTTATAGAAATATTAACCCAAAATGTGTCAAGGACCTAAATATAAAAGCAGCACCATAAAATTCGTAGAAGAAAATGTAGGAAAACATCTTCAAGATCTTGTGGTAGGTGGTAGTTTCTTAAACCTTACACCCAAAGCACAAGTAACAAAAGAAAAAATAGATAAATGGGACCTCCTCCAAATTAAATGTAAAAAAATTTTTTGCATCGTAGAGGACTTTGTCAAAAGGGTGAAAAGGCAGCTGACTCAATGGGAGAAAATATTGGGCAATCACATATTGGATAAGTGTTGTTTTTTTTAAGTAAAAATTCGGTTTATTCATCTGTTTATGACACAGTACATAACAGGCGAAGTGTTTCACATCATAGATTTCACTTCCAACTCCTTGGAATGTTCATTACTTGACTAAAAGGAGAGACTAGATGGGAAAGCCAGGCAATTCTTAAGCAACTAAAATACGGTAGGGGGTAGCCAATGCTGACGTCATCCTCACCAGGGTGAGAACAACAGGCTGTTAGCCACAAGCTGATTTCTAGAACTGTTAGATGGAAGCATGGGGAGCACTATGCCAGGATGCTCATGCCATCAGGGGTTTGTCATCTCCGCCACACAGGTACAGCAGCATTTTCTTGTAGTAACCCTTGGTGTCTTGCTGGATGTCATAGTACAGGGACTTGCCATACTTTCTTTTGAATTCAGACCTCATTTTCAACATGTCCACTTCACTGGGGGAGACCATGATCCTAATCAGGACCTTATCATGAGTCCCCTTGCACTTCATGGAGTCGTACAGTCGACCAGCAAAATACAGGGGCTTGTTCTGAATAAACTGGACGAGGTTCAGGAAAGCATTTTCCAGGTCACCTTTGACCTCCTTCTTCATGCTCTCCAACATGTCATAAGGGCTATAGCTCTTGTACCTTTCAAATACTTTCTGGAGGTGGCACACACTCCGTTCCATCATACTGCTGATCCACTTGGGAACATCAGTTCCTTTCCTCTTCACTCCAGCATCATAGAGATCCCGGGCATCTTGGTCAAATAGCTTCTTGGTCAAATAGCTCATAATCAATAACAGAGCTATCCTCTGCTCTTCTATCCTTCGCGAGGGCAACCATCAGTTTGCGGAAGTCACCAGATGTGTAGGAAACAATGTCCTTTTCCAGGTCAGTCTTGTACATTTCCTTGAAGACTCTGTTCATTTCCTGCAGCTCCTGGTTGGTCCTTGAGCAGATGATCTCAATGAGGGAGTCCTTATCAGTTCCCAGACCCTTCATGGAGGCTTTCAGCTCAGGCACATCATACTGAGCAGGTGTTTTCAATAGGCCCAAAATCACTGTCTCCAGGTGACCAGATAAGGCTGACTTCAGGGCTGATGGAAATTCCTTATTGGTCCTTCACTGGTAGGTGAACGAAATGTCTTGTCTCTGTTCATTGCTGCGGTTGGTCAAAATGTTGACAATGGTGACCTGATCCACACCTTTGGTCTTGATGGCAGTTTCAATGTTCAGAGCATCCTATTCAGCATCAAAGTTGGTGTACACTTTGACCAACCCATATGCACTTGCAGGTGTAGAGTGGTCACCCTCCAGGCTGAGCTTGCACAGAATTTCATGATCAGTAGACATTTTGAAAGAAACTGGGCTGGGTGACAAGAGCTGCGATTGTCCCCAGATGCTGAGCCCGATAAGGGTTTAATATCCATGATACATAAAGAGATCATACAACTCAGCAATCAAAAGATAAAGTACCTGATTAAAAAATGGGCAAAAGACTTGAGAAGACAATTGTCTAGGGAGTGGATGGTTGAGCAAGTGGTTAATCACCTGCTTCCAATGTACGAGGTCCTGGGTTGAATCCCCGGTACCTCCTAAAAAATTGTCCAAAGAAGAAATACGAATGGCAAAGAAACACATGAAAAAATGTTCAACATCACTAGCAACTAGGGAAACGCAAATCAAAACTACAATTCACACCTATTAGACTGGCCACTATTAAAAAGCTAGAAAACTCTAAATTTTGGAGAGGATGTGGAGAGAGAGGAATGCTTGTTTATTGTTGGTAGGAATGTAGAATGATCTGATCCAGCCACCATGGTGGACTGTTTGGCAGTCCCTAAGGAAGTTGAATATAGACTTACCATGTGACATGGCAAAACCATTACTAGGTATATACCCAGAAGAACTGAGAGCAATGACACTAATAGATATCTGCACACTGATGTTCATAGCAGTGTTATTCACAATTGCCAGAAGTTGGAAACAATCCAGGTGTCCATCATCAGATGTATGGATAAACAAATTATGGTCTAAACACAAAATGGAATCATATACAGGGGTAAGAAGAAATGAAATCATGAAGCATCTGATGACATGGATGAACCTGGAGGACATTATGTTGAGTGAAGCAAGCCAGACACAAAAGGACAAATACTGTATGATTGAACTATTATGAACTAAATATATTAAGTAAATTCATGGAATTACTAATGAGAATATAGGTCACCAGAAAATAGAATGAGGGTAGAGAAAGGAAAGCTAGTGGTTAATCTGTGCAGAATTGATTAAAAGGTTGTTTGTAAATCTTCGGAAATAAATGGAAATGGTGAGAACACATCATGGTGTTTCTGACTAGCAGAGCTATTACATAAGTATGACAGTGGTTGAAAGGGAAAGTCCAAGGACATGTATATTACTAGAAGGAAAGATAAAAACTGTAACATGGTGTGGCAGTTTGAGATTATTTTTGTGAATCCCCAAAAAGAGAAGGATTATGTTTGTAAACTGTTCTGTTTCTCTGGGTGTGATCCCCTTTGTATTAGATTCACCTGAGATGTCTTAGATTAAATTACCTGTTAAGATTAGGGTTTTGATTTGACCATGTCAGTAAGGTATGACTCAGGATTGAGTCCCAACCACCTTGATGGGCTGATATAAATAGACACTCACTCAAGAAGACACACAGGAAGAAAGGGAGCTCCACAGAGGCCAAAGGAAAGAACTTGGTCATATGAAGAAAGGAGAAGGTTCAAACAGCTAAAGCCCGGAAAGAGATGAGCCATTTTCCTGAGAATTTGCAGCTGAAGAGAACAGAGCAGCTCAGCAGCTAGGAAAGCCTGAAAAGAAATGAGCCCTATGCCACACTGTTCTAGGAAGCCCTAAGAGACAAGTCCTATGCCAGCCTACAGCTGAGATTGGAAGAAGCTGGGCCCATGGAGTCTTAGGAGGAAGAAGGAAGGAGAGACCAGGCAGAGATCACCCGCCATCTTCCTTCAACACATGGCAGCAGATTTTGGTGAGAAAGTACCTCTTATGCTACCTTGAGTTGGAGTCTTTAGGGCCTTGTAACTGTAAGCTTTTACCCAAAATATATACCCTTTATAAAAGTCAACAGATTTCTGGAACTTTGCATCAGCACCCCTTTGGCTGACTAATACATATAGGAAAGTATCACATAGTGAAACCTCATGTAAAATATGAATATGGATGATATTGCATATATAAAACTGTTTTTACAAAATATAACTACAAATAAACTAGAGAGAAGGAAACAGAATAGCAGCTATGTAAAGCAGGGGAAGCATAGAGAGAAGGAAAGGTGATGAGTTTTGTTTGTTTTTTGTTTGGTTTTGGTTATTATTATTATTGTTATTACTGGAATAATGAAAATGCTTTAAAAATGATTGAAGTGATGAATGTACAACTGTGTGATTATGCCGAATACTATTGAGTGTACACTTTGGATGAATGTATGCTTCATTAATATATATCAATTTATTTGCCTTTAAGAAATTTGTACTCCAATATTTCTTCAGAGTTAAAATAATCTAGTTTGACTAATCTTAGATTGGCTTGAAGACATTGGTGACTTGTGGAGGAGAAAAAAAAAAAAGAAAAGATCGCAGTTAGAAGGCTTTGCTTCTTAGAAGAACTCTTTTCTGAATCCCTGTCACCTATTCCTTTTAGTGGTGTTGACACTGTTGAGAATCCCCAGAAACCTTCTCTTCTAATGTTACCATGCACCAATATATTACCTTTGTATTATATCAATATGTTTTCAGTTTAATAACTTGGGACTTAAACCATATGACAACGGTATACTCAATTTTACTTCATAAATTGATAGTTTTTCAATGTCCCTAAGTATATTAATAGTTAGATTTTTTTTAGTTGTTATTTTCAGTTCTTAGCATATATAATTTCTTATGCTTCATCTATTTGTTGTTTAGATTTCAACAAATTTTTCCCTGCTAAATTCTGGCACTTTTGGGGTATCACATATTCATTAAACAGATCTAGAAGAAAACAATAATCATCTTAAACTCTTGGATTTACACTTTGTTTTGTTTTCATTTTTATCATAAATCAGTGTGAATTATTTACGTTTAGTAAGACTTCAAAATTCTTATCTCTGCATTAGAAAAGAAAGCGTTGTATATTTAAACCAAGTTTTATTTTATTTTATTTTTTTATTTGTTTTATATATATATATATATATATATATATATACACATATATATTTTAAAGGTGTCTAGATTACCTAAATATTACTCAGAAATTACAGGGATTCCCATGTTCCCCACCGCCCACACCTCCAACACATCCCACACAACCATTCCTCATCCATGTGGTACAACACCCACAATGGATATACACATCCTGGGGCCTTGCCACTGAGCATAGACCACAGTTCACATCACAGACCACACTCTCTCCCACCCAGTTCTGCATGGTATATTCTGATGGAAAATGGCCTATATCCGTCGCCGCTTCGCCACTCAGGACAACCCCCAAAGTCCCAAAAAAGCTCGAGTATTTCAACTGCCCCTCCTCTCCCTGCCCCAAAACTGTCCAGTGGCCACCGGCTCCACCTCACTGTTACAATTTCTTCCATTGCTTGAATCACAATATGTCTACAACAGAACACCACCAAGTCCACTCTAGTCCACAGTTCCTCCCCCAATCCTAAGGGGACTTGGAAGGTGATGTCCACTCCACCTCCAAGTGAGAGAGGGCTTATATCCCATGGATATAGTGGATGGGATTATCTTGCCTTCAGCTGCAGTCCCTCTCCATTCCCTGGGATGGCCGTTGCCCATCGTCGTCTCCTCGTCAGGTTACTTGGATGAGTCCATTGAGCTGTAGGGTAGGAGTTGCAGCTCCACTGAGATTCCAGGCACAGCTGGCACATAGGTGGGCCAGAGGATACAGTCTCTGGAAGTACACCTAAAAAATCCTGCATCACATATAGGTTTGAGTAGAAGGGACTGATGGACCACGTGCAGGGATGACTTATTTGAGTTCAACTCTGTCACTCTCAGGAACACAGATGCCAATGAAGAGCCCACTAATTAGGCATCAATCTCTGGGGCTATCCCCACTTGTATAGGACCTGGGTGTCACCAGAGCCCTCAGGGGTCCCTCAGTGTGGGGTGATATCCACTTTGGTGTTCTATGAGATCCTACTGAGGTATGCAT
>JAQZBX010078679.1:0-14085 GCA_029593785.1 Cabassous unicinctus
TAAATATATGTAATGCTTTCAGTCATTTTTAAAATATTCACAGATGTGTGCAACCATCACCATAGTCAATTTTAGAACATTTTAATCATCACAAATAGGAACTTTGTACCCTTTAGCTATCATCCCTTATTCCCTATCCCCCATAGCACTAAGCAACCATTAATCTATTTTTGGTCTATAAAGATTTGCCCATTCTGGAAATTCATGTAAATAGGATCATATAATATATAGTTTTTTCTGACTGGCTTCTTTCACTTAGAATAATATTGTCAAGGCTTACCTATGTTGTAGCAAGTATTTGTATGTCATTCCTCTTTATGGCTGAATAATAATCCATTGAGTATAACATATTTTGTTTATCCATTCATTCATTGATGGACATTTGGTTTGTTTCTACCTTTTGGCTATTATCAATAGTTAATATTCATAATGTACCAATGCTGTGAACACTGGTGTACAGTGTAACACTTTTTTCCCAATATTTCTGGGTATATGTTTAGGAGAGAAATTACTCAATCATATGATAATTCTATGTTTAATTTTCTTTGAGGAAGCACCAAAGAATTCTCCACAGTGGCTGCACCACTTTATATTCTCAACAGCAATAAATTAAGATTACAATTTGTTTACAACCTCAGCAACCCTTGTGACTTTCTTTTATTTTTGTTTTTTTATTATAGAAGTTGTGAGTTTACAGAAAAAGTGTGCATAAAATACAGGAAGTCCTCACCACACCACCACCAACATCTTGGATTGGTGTGGAACATTTGTTATATTTGATGACAGTATATTTTCATAATTATACTATCAAAGTCCATGGTTTAACATAGGGTTCACTATTTGTGTAGTGTAGTTCCATGGGCTTTTTTTAAAAAAAATTTATTAGCATTTCCTTTTTAAATCATATTCAGTTATATATTTCAGTGCTATTGTGTTCACAACATTGTGCAATCCTCACCACAATCCATTACCAAAACATTTCCATCATTCTAAATAGGCACTCTACATTTTAAGCCTTAACTTCTCATTCCCTATCCCCACCCCATCCCCTGGTAACCTATATTTTAGTTTCTAACTCTGCGAATTTGTTTATTCTAATTGTTTCAAATCATTAATATCATATAATATTTGTCCTATTGTGTCTGGCTTATTTCACTAAACATGATGTCTTCAAGAATCATCCATGTTATCAAGTGTATCAGGACTTCATTCCTTTTTATGGACAAATAATATTCCATTGTATGTATAGACCACATTTTATTTATCCATTCATTGGTTTTTAATTTTGATGAGATCCCATTTATCTATTTTTTTTTTCTTTTGTTACTTGTGCTTTGGTTGTAAAGTCTTAGAAACTATTGCCTAACACAAGGTCCTGTAGATGCTTCTCTATGTTTTCCTCTAGAAGTTTGATAAAGCTAGAAGTTTGATAGTTCTAGCTCTTATATTCAGGTCATTGATCCATTTTGAGTTGATTTTTTACATGGTGTGAGGTAGAGGTCCTCCATTTTTTTTTTTTTTTTTTTGCAAATGGAGACCCAGTTTTGCATCATTTGTTGAAAAGATTATTCTTTCCCAAATGAGTTTTCTTTACCACCTTGTCAAAAATCAATTAGGATCACTTTCAGGAATATGGCAGACTAGAAAAATGTGGGACTCTCTTCCCTCCCAGAAAAATAGCTAGAGGATGGGCAGAAATGGCCTGGAAAAAAATCTTCTAGGGTATAGGACACAGGGCAAGACTGGACACTATCCAGAAGAGAGAGAGGCAAAGAAAAAGAATCATAACATCAAAAATGTGAGTTAAAAACCACAGCTGCAACTGCCAGCATCCTCACCCACCCATATAGACACTTTTGAATTCTCAAAACTTGGGGCCAGTGGATACAGACAAAGGGGACTCAGGGATCCACTTCCCCAGGAAAGTGGAGAGAGAGGGCACAGCCTAAGGCTGACTCAGTTACTGACCTTCAAATTTGGTCTGCTGTGTCCACAGCCTTTCCAGGCTAGAGGTGGGGGGGTGGGCGGCGCCATTGTTTACTTTTGGAGCCTGCAAGGGACTAAAGATATATGACTATCTCAATCTCCCTCTCTACTGATTGGGACTGGTTGGTTCAGATAGAGAGGGGAATGGAATTATTTTCTACCCAAGAAAGGGGAGGGGATTGCCAGTGATGCTTGGAGAATGGCCTCTGAGAAACTTTGAATTACAAGGCTCTTAGCCACCAGGCAGGATCCTCTATCACACTGATCCGGTCCCTGTTGTAGCAACACACTCTGAGCAGGCATTGAATTGAGAGGGCTGCCAAAGAGCACCATCTGCTGGTGGGCCAAGAAATGCATGTGAGGAAATTAAAACTAAATAAGTAAGAAGGCTTTTTCCAGCCTTTACAGCCTCCCTCCCCAAGGCCCTTGGAAGCAGATCTGCAACCCTCTACTGAGTCCAGGTCCCAGATCTGAGCAATTAACAAGGACAATGCTGAAGGCATAGAACAGGTTGAACCAAGAATCAAAGAACAGCAGTAACACACAGCCTCTTGCCACTGATTCCTTACAAAAGAGAGAGAAATTGGGCACCTGAATAATCTCATTGTGGCAGTTTGAGATTATTTGTGAACCCCAAAAAAGATAAGGATTATATTTGCAAACTCATCTGTTCCTCTGGACGTGATACCCTTTGATTGTATTAAATTCAAAGGTTTTACATTTACTTGCTTAAATCAAGATTAGGACTTTGATTTGACCATGTAATTAAGGTGACTTAGGGTTGAGTCCCAACCTGCTTAGTGGGCTATATAAATGGACATGCACTCAAGGAGAATACACAAAGAACCCAGAGGAAGAGAGATAGCTCCATAGATATGGCAGAGGCCCTGGGAAGAGAGATAAGCCATTCACTCATGTGATAGTTTGCAGTGATGAGAAAGCTCTGGGAAGACAGACAAGCCCTATGCCAGCATACAGCAGAGACTGGAAGAAGTGGGGACCACAGAGCCTCAAGAGAAAGAAGGAAGGCTGAACCCTCACAGACATCCACAACCATCTTTGGTGAGAAAGTACCTCTTAGAGTACCTTGAGTTGGGCTCTTTAGTGTTTGTAACTGTAAGGTTCTACCCCCAATAAATACCCTTTACGAAAGCCAACAAATTTCTGGTACTTTGCATCAGCACACCTTTGGCTGAATAATACACTTGCCATCCTAATCAAATGCCTAAACATCAGCAAAAAATTACAAGCTACAATAAGAAAATAGAAGAAATGGCCCAAGGAAAGCAATATATCAAAACCCCAGAGGAGACATAGGATTTAAGACAACTAATCAATGAGATGCGCACAAATTTCCAAAATCAAATTAATGGATTGAAAGACAATATGGCTAAAGAGATAAAGGACATCAAGAAGACATTGAGCAAAGGTGTATTGAATTGCTTTTACATTTGAAATGGAAATTGAATTTATTTTCCAAACGTGCATTTCACCTCTATCAAAATGATCATATTTTCCCTTGTTAACTTTTCATAAGCTGACATATTTGAATAGATGTCCTCCTACTCAACCAACTTTGCATTTCTGAAATAATACTCACTTGGTTATAATATAAATAATAATAAAAATAAAAAGAAGACATTGAGCACAAAGAAGAATTTGAAAACCTGAACAGAAAAGTAACAGAGCTCATGGGAGTGAAAGACACAATAGGTGAGATCAAAAACATAACAGACTCAAAATGATAGAAGAAAGAATAAGTTATACAGATGACAAAGCTGCTGAAATAGAAGAGAAAAAAGAAAAGAGAGAGAAAAGAATGGAAATAATTGAGCAGGGACTCAGGGAGTTGAATGATAACACAAAATGCAACAATATATTTGTCATGGGAATTCAAGACGGAGAAGAGAAGGGAAAAGGACAAGAAAGAGCATGTGAGGAAATAATAGCTGAAAATTTCCCAACTCTAATGAAAGCAATGAACTTATGTGCTAATAGACTTACTCCAAGACACATACTACTCAGAATGTCAAACATCAAAGATAAAGAGAAAATTCTGAGAGCAGCAAGGAAGAAACAAACCATCACATACAAAGGACACCCAGTAAGACTTATTGTGGAGTTTTCATCTGGAGGCGAGAAGACAGTGGTATGATACAATTAGGTTACTGAAAGAGAAAAACTGCCAGCCAAGAATTCTTTATTGTCCTCCAAATATGAAGTTGGGTTTAAAACATTCACAAACAAACAGAAACTAAGGAAGTTCATTAAAAAGAATCCAATTTTGCAGGAAATATTAAAGGAAGCCTTACAGTCTGAAAGAAAATTTTAAGAGAAAGAGGCTTGATGGAGAGTATAGAAGAAAGAATAGCAGAAAGGATAACCAAAAGAGAAAAAGACAGACAAAAATAAGATATGACATGTGAAAACAAAAGAATAAAATGGTGGAAGTAAATAATGAATTTACAGATATATTGAATGTGAATTGATTGAACTCCCCAATCAAAACACATAGGCTAGCAGAATGGATTAAAAAAACATGAGCCACAGGGGAAGCATAGAGAGATCAAGGGGTGAAGAATTTTCTTATTAATTAGTTTGTTTTTTGTTTATTATTACTAGTAGTATTGAAATAATGAAAATACTCTAATGATGATTTAGGTGATGAGTGCACAACTGTGTGATTATGGCAAATACTATTGTTTGCACACTTTGGATGAATTGTATGCTTTATTAATGTGTATCAATAAAAATGAAAAAAGTACAGAAAACAAACAAAAAAACATGTGCTATCCATATGCTGCCTATAAGAGACTCACCTTAGACCCAGGGATACAAACCAGCTGAAAGTGAAAGGTTGGGAAAAGATACTCCATGTATACAGTAGCCAAAAGGTTGGGACACTCTGACAAAATTGAAGAGAGAAATAGACATCTCTACAATAATAGTTGGAAACTTTAACACATCACTCACATAATTACATAGAACAACTAGACAGAAGATCAGCAATGAAACAGAGAACTTGAACAATATGATAAATGAGCTATACCTAACAGAAATATACAGAATGTTGCATCCATACTCAGTGGGTTATACATTCTGTTCAAGTGCTCATGGATCTTTCTCCAGGATAGACAACCTGTTAGAGAAGGCAGGTCTCAATAAATATGAAAAGATTGAAATTATACAAAGCCCCTTCTCAGATCATACTGGAATGAAACTGGAAATCAATAATAGATAGGAAAAAGGTAAATTCACAAATATGTGGAGGCTGAACAACACACTCTTGAAAAATCAGTGGGTCAAAGAAGAAATTGCAAGTTAAATTAGTAAATATATTGAGACAAATGAAAATGAGAACACAAGTTATCAAAATTTATGAGGTACAGCAAAGGCAGTCTTGAGAGGGAAATTTATAGCCCTAAACACTTATATTAAAAAAGAAGAAAGAGTTAAAATAAAAGATCTAACTGAACAACTGGAGGAACTAGAAAAAGAACAGCAAACTATTCCCAAAGCAAGCAGAAGGAAATAAAGAATAAAGATTAGAATAGAAATAAATGAAATTAGAACAACAACAAAAAAAAAATAGAGAAAATCAACAAAACCAAAAGCTGGTTCTTTGAGAAGATCGATAAAATTGACAAACACCTAGCTAGACTAATAAAGAAAAAAAGAGAGTAGATGCAAATAAATAAAATCGGAAATGAAAGGGACAAAGTTATGACTGACCCCACAGAAATAAAAAGAATCATAAGAGGATATTATGAGAAACTGTATGACAACAAACTAGACAACCTAGATGATATGAACAAGTTCCTAGAAATGCATAAAAAGCCTACATGAGAAATACAAAAACTTAACAAAGCAATCAACATTTAAAGAGATTGAAACAGCTATCAAAAACCCCCTAAAGATGAAAAGCCCAGGACCAGATGGCTTCACAGGTGAATTCTACCAAACATTTCAAGAATTAACACCAATCTTGTTTAAATTCTTCCAAAAATTGAAGAGGAGGGAAAATTACCCAAAACATTTTATGAAGCCAGCATCACCCTAATACCAAAGCCAGATAAAGATACTACAAGAAAAGACAATTACAGACTAATCCTCTAATGAATATAAATGCTAAGAATTTTTATGAGGATTGTGCTGAATCTGTAAATTGCTTTGGATGGTACTGATATCTTAACAATATTTATTCTTCCAATCCATGAACACAGAATGTCCTCCCAATATTTAGGTCTTCTTTAATTTCTTTTAGCAATGTTTTGTAGTTTTCTGTGTACAAGTTCTTTATAATCTTGATTAGATTTATTCCAAGATATTTGATTCTTTTAGTTGCTATTGTGAATGAACTTTTTTCTTGATTTCTTCTTCCAGTTGTTCACTCCTTGTGTACAGATACACAACTTATTTTTGGATGTTGATCTTGTCCTACACCACTTTGCTTAATTCATTTATTAGCTCTAAGAGTTTTGTTGTGGATTTTTCAGAATTTCCTGTATATAGGATCATATTACCTGCAAATAGTGAAAGTTTTTCTTCTTCCTTTCCAATCTGGGTGCCTTTTATTTCCTTTTCTTGCTTAATTGGTCTGGCAAGAACCTCCAGTACAATGTTGAATAACTGGTTATAGTGGGCATATCTGTCTTTTCCTGACCTTACAGGGAAAGCTTTTCATCTTTCACCATTAAGTAGGATGTTAACTGTGGGCTTTTCAGAGATGCCTTTTATCATGTTGAGGAATGTCCTTCTATTCCTAGTGTTCTAGGTGTTTTTATGTAGAAAGTGTGCTGTCTTTTGTCAAATATCTTTCCTGCATCAATAGAGAAGAACATGTGGCTTTTTTCCCTTCATTCAGTTGATGTGGTGTACTACATTAATTGATTTGCTTTTGTTGAACCACTCTTGCATATTATGGATAAATCCTATTTGTTTATGGTGCATAATTACATTAATATGCTGTCGGATTCAGTTTGCTAATTTTTTGAGGATTTTTGCATCTATATTCATAAGAGATATTGGTGGGCTGATTTATTTTCTAGTGGTATCTTTATTTGGCTTTGAAATGATGGTGATGTTGGCCTCAAAGAATGTTAGGGAGTATTCCTTCCTCTTGAATTTCTTGGAAGAGTTTGAGAAGAATTGTACTTAGGTCTTCTTGGAATGTTTGGTAAAAATCCCTGTGAAGCCATCGGGCCCTAATCTTTTCTTTGTTGGGAGGTTTTGATTACTGATTCAATCTCTTTACTAGTAATTTTGAGGAGGTCCCATTTATCTATTTTTTCTTTTGTTGCACATGCTTTGGGTGTAAGGTCCAAGAAACCACCACCTACTACAAGGTGTGGAAGATGTTTCCCTACATTTTCTTTTATTTCTTCTTGAGCCAATGTAGATAGTTTCTATGAATTTGTCCATTTCTTCTAGGTTATCTAATTTATTGGCAGACAGATGATCATAGTATCCTCTTATAGTCCTATTTATTTCAATGGGGTCAGTTGTAATGTTCTCATCATATTTGATTTTCATTATTTGTATCTTCTCTCTTTTTCTCTTTGTCAGTCTAGCTAAAGGTTTGTCAATATTATTGATCTTTTCAAAGAACCAACATTTGGTATTGTTGATTTTCTCTATTGTTTTCTGGATTTCTATTTCATTTATCTGCCTCTAATTTTTGTCCCTTTCTTCAGCTTGCTTTGCATTTAGTTTACTCTCCTTTTTCTAGTTCTTCCAGTTTTAAGTTTAGGTCTTGGATTTGAATTCTTTTTTCTTTTTTAATGTAAGCATTTAGAACTATAAATTTTTCTTTCAGCACTGCCTTCACTCCATCTCATGTTTTGGTATGTTATATTTTTATTTTAATTTGCTCCAAGATATTTCCTAATCTTGCTTCTGATTGTCTCTTTAACACATTGGTTGTTTAAGAATATCTTGTTGAATTTCCACATATTTGGAGGATTTTCCATTTCTCCCTCTGTGATTGAATTCAAATTTAATTTTGTTGTGGTTGGAGAATATACATATATGATTTCATATTTTTTAATTTATTGAGACTTGTTTTTTACCCAATATATGGTCTAGCCTGGAGAGTGCTACATGTGCACTCAGGAAGAATTTGTATCCTGTATTGGTTTGGTGCAGTGTTCTGTATATGTCTCTTAGGTCTAGTTGGTTTAGTGTAACATTCAAGTCCTGAACTTACTTATTGATCTTCTGATTAGATGTTCTATCTATTATTGAGAGTGTTGTGTTAAAGTCTCATAGTATTAATGTAGAATCATCAATTTCTCCCTTCAAATCTGTCAGTATTTTCCTTCATATATTTTTTGGCCCTGGCGTTAGGTGCATATATATTTATAACTGTTACATCTTCCTGCTGAATTGTCCTCTTTATCAATATATAATGACCATCTTAGTCCCTCATATCTGTTTTAGACTTAAAGTCTATTTTATCTGATATTAGTATATCCACCCCAGTTTGCTTTTGGTTATTACATGCATGCTATATTTTTCCATCCTTTTACCCTCAATATACTTGTGTCTTTGACTTTAAGGTGAGTCTCTTTCAGACAGCATATAGTTGGTTACATGTTTTTTTATCTTTTTGATAAAAAAGATAAAAACCTCTGCCTTTTGACTGGAGAGTTTAATTCATTTATATTTTGACTCTGCCTTTTGACTGGAGAGTTTAATTCATTTATATTTAATGTTACTACTGGTTACAAAGTACTTTCTTCTGACATTTTGCTATTTAGGCTTTGCAAGTTTTATACCTTTTTTGTTCTCACTTCCATTACTTACCATATTGAGTGCCTTCTCATTTCTATATGGATATATTTTTCATGTATTTTCCTTATGGTTACCATGGAGTTAAATTTAATATTATAAATATATTACATTCATATTTGTTTTGATATCAAGTTAACATCAATAGCATGAACATATATGTTTCTTGTAACTCTCTGTCCCTCCAACATTTTTTGTACTTGTAACCAGTTATATCTTTGTACATTGCATTTTAAAAAGCATACATTTATCATTACTTTTTATGAATTTGCATTTTAGCACCTGTAGCAATAAGAAGAGGAGTTACATACCAAGCAATACAATACAATAATACCCATAATTACCCAAATAGTTACCTTTACCACAGGTCTTTATTTCTTTATGTTGCTTTTTTAACCACTGTCTAGTGTCCTTTCCTTTCAGTCTGAAGAACTCCCTTTAACATTGCTTCTAGGGCAGATGTAGTGGTGATGAACTACCTCCGCTTTTGTTTATCTGAGAATGTCTGAATCTCTCACTCATTTATGAAAGTTTGTCTCACCGGATATAAAATTCTTTGCTGGCAGTTTTCTTTCAGCACTCTAAGTATTTCAACCCACTGCCTTCTTGCCTCTATGGTTTCTGTTGAGAAACTAGCACTCAATAAAATTGGATGCCAAACTCAGCATATGAATATATTACCTTCCTCCCAGTATGGGGCATGCCAGGGATGAGCCTCCCTGGCACCAAAGGATTACTACCAAGCACTAACTAGCAATGCAACTGGAAAAAAACCTCAAATAAAAGGGGGAAGTGGTAAAGACAAATGAGTTTATATGGCTGAGAGACTTCAAAGTGAGTCGGGAGGTCATCCCAGAGGTAATGCTTATGCACATCTCAGCAGAATCTCCTAGACTGCCAAAGTGGATACTAACCCAAATAGTGGGATTCCTGAGGGCTCTGGAGAAACCCAGGTCCTATGGTCAGTGTAGATAGCTCCAGAGTTTGATGACTTGCCAGTTCACCTTACTTTGGAATTTGTGCTCCTGAGAGTGGCAGAGTTGGACTCAATTATGTCTTCCCTACACATGACTCATCTGCCCCTTCTATTTAAACCTATACTTGGTGCTGGAGTTGGTAGGTGTACGTCCAAGAGACTCAAGTCTTTGGGCTGTCCATGTGCCAGCTGGGCCCGGAACCTCAGTGGAGTTGCAACACTTACTCTACAGCTCATTGGACTCATCCAGGACAACTAACAAGGAGATGATGATGGACAACACCATTGCAAGGAACAGAGAGAGTCTGCAACTGCAAGCAAGACAGTCCCATCCATCTTCCCCATGGGATATAACCCCCTCTCAATTAGAGGTGGTGTGGACATCACCATGTCAGAATCCTCAGGATTGGGGAAAGCACTATGGACTAGAGTGGATTTACTGATATTCTACTATAGACATATTGTGATTCTGGCAATGGAAGAAATTACAACATTGATGTGGAGTGGGTGGCCACTGGAGCCTCTGGGGGCAGGGAGAGGGAAAAACAATTGTAATTCAGGGGCTTTTTCGGGACTGGAGAATTGTCCTGAATGGCACTGCAATGACAGATATAGGCCATGTTACATCGTCACGTAACATGCAGAACTGTGTGGGAGAAAGTGTAGACTACAATGTCAATGTCAATGTCAATGTCTATGGCCCATGCTTAATGGCAAAGCCCCAGGATGCATTTATCGATTGCAATGAATGAGCCACAATAATGAAGGACATTTATGTGGTAGGGTGTGGGGTGTGGGAGGTGTGGGGAGTGGGGCATATGGGAATTCCTATATTTTTTGTGAAACATTTATGCAATCTAAGTATCTTTTTAAAATTTTTTTTAAAAATTATGAAAAATAAAATAAAAGCTGCCAAAAGCAATATACCTGAAATGGGTTGACTCTTAAAATGGGGATTTATTAGGTTGCAAGCTTACAGTTCTGAGGCTGTGAAAGTGTCAAAATCAAGGCATCATCAGGCAATGCTTCCTTCTGGAAGACTAACACCTGGAGGCATCTGCTGGACTCTGCCTTCTCTTCCAGCTTTTGTTGCTTCAGCTTCTGGCTTCCTCTCTTCTGGTTTTCGTTTATTTCAGATCCTTGTTCTCACAGCTTTATCTCTCTGCTTCTGTGGCTTTTTCTCTGTGTCTGTCTCTGTATTCATTCCATTTGTGAAGGACTCCAGTAGGAGGATTAGGACCGATTCTGGGTCCTGCCCTACTGAAGTAATCAAGGGCAGGTCCCACCCACAATATGTTTACACCCATTAGCCCTACAGGCATGCTTTTCTGGGGTTCATAAAAGCCTCCAATCCCCCATTGGGATTGCTTTGTATGTAGCCTGTTGCTTTTCTCTTGCAGCTCTCAGAACTGTCCCTTTTCCTTTGTAGTCAAACAAGTAATTAATAGTTGTTGGGGTGAATTTTTCTTCATGTTTATCCTGTTTAGTGTTCTCTGAACTTCTTGGATGTGCATATTCACATCTTTTGCTAAGTTTGGGAAATTCTCTGTCATTATTTCTTTGAATATTCTTTCTTCACCTTTCTTTCTTTCTTCGCCTTTTGGGACTCCCATAATGTGTATATTGGTGTGATTGAAGATGCCTCATAACTGTCTTATGCTATGCTTGCTTTTTTTCTTTCTCCTCCTCAGCCTGATTCATTTGAATTGTCTTGTCTTAAAGTTATCAATTCTTTCTTCTTCCAGCTTCAATCTGCTCTTGAAATGCTCCTGGGCATTTTTCATTTCAGTTATTGTGGTCTTCAACTCTAGTTGCTCTGTTTGATTCCTTCTTAAAATTTCTATCTCTTTAGTTATATTCTCATACTGCTTACTCATTGTTTTCTTCATATTCTTTATTTGTTTCTTTGTATTTTCACTCACCTCCTTGAATATTTTTAAGATCATTTTTAAAAGCCTTTGCTTTGTATGTCCACATTCTCATCTTTTTCTTTAGTGTTTGCATTTTTATCTTCTTCCTTTGGATGGCCTATCATTTCCTGATTCATTTTTTGTCTTGTACTCTGTTGTGCACTGTACGTTTTAATGTTTTAAAATGTTAACTCTCTGATTTATTCCCTGAGATATCTGTATCTTGGTTGTATAACCAGTTGCTGATATGGCAGAGATTTTCTTTTGCTAAAGCCCTCCTATCAGAAGGTCTGTCCAAGGTGAATGCAGCATGCAGGCTTTTCCCTGTCTTTCTGGGCCTCTGTCTTGTTCTGGGATTTTGCCTGTTAGTTGTTTTGGAGTTCTCCTGTTTACAGACATTTGTTTTTCTCCTCTGTTTCCCAGGACACGGACCTGTTTGAAACATGTAGGCCTTTGTCCCAAAGTGTGGGCCTCTATAGTTTCTTACACTCCTTTCATTGTCTCAATATGCTTTTGCCTGGAGGGCAAATTCTCAGATGAGGAGCATCCCAAGAGTACTTTCCAAATTCATTCTTTCCCAGCCAAAACAGGGGCAGGGACCCACAAAGAGGGTACAGACTGTCTCTTAAGGGCACTGGAGAGAGGGTGTCTCCTAAGTGCACTGGAGAGAGGGAATCAGAAAGGATACCAAGAACTTCTCTGATAGCTCTCCAAAGCTGAGCTTTTCTGGCCTGACCAGCAAATACACCCCTTCAATTAGCTGTCTCCCACAGTCCTGAGGAAATGCTATGTCTCAAATTCTCTACCACCTCTGCCCCTATCTGGGATGGGGTTAAAGCAATAGCTGCCCTCACAGCAGGGCCCCCAGTGATTTGAATTTGTTAATCAAACGCTATTATTAGTTATCAGCCATGCCACCCCTGTTCTTTGGGAAGAGGATTTTTAGTCTTTTTCTGTCACCAGTGAGCAAGCCAGGTGCTAGACCCTACACAGCATGCCACAAGAGTGGGGAGTGGGCACCAGTATCTGTCATGCAGATAGAGCAATTTACAGTTCTTTACCATAATTTATCAGCCTCTTCCTCTTGCTCTTCCCTGGAGGCTGTACAGTGATCTTCTGGCCTCTGGGGTTGCAAAATAGTTGTTTCATACAGTTCCTTCCTGTTTAATAGTTGCTTTGGTCAAAGGATTGATTTCTGGAGCTCCTTTCTCTGCCATCTTCTCCAGATTCCCAATTTTCTTGTATTTTGATTATAGCAATCCTATTGGGTGTGAAGTGGTATTTTACTTTGGTTTTGATTTGTATTCCCCTAAATGACTACTGTTGTGGAATGTCTTTTCATGTGCTTATTGGTTATTTTCATATTTTCTTTGCAGAAATGTCCTTTGCCCATTTTTTAAATTGTGTTGTTTGTCTTTTTTTGTTGTTGTTGTTAAATTGTACATGGTCTTTATATATTCCACATACTAGACCCTAATCAGCTATATGATTTGCAAATATTTTCTCCCATTCTGAGGGTTGTCTTTTCACTTTCTTGAGAGTGTTCATTGAAGCTTTTAATTTCAATGATATACAATTTATCTGCTTTTTAAAATGTTGCTTGTGCTTTTGGTTTCAAATCTGAGTTCATAATGATTTACCCCTATGTTTTCTGCTAAGAATCTTATAGTTTTAGCTCTTATATTTAGATCTTTGATACATTATGAGTTAATTTTTGTTAATGGTGTTAGTTAAGGGTCCACTTCATTCTTTTACATGTGAATATTTAGTTGCCCTAGCACTATTTGTTGATAAAAACTGTTCTTACCCTTTTGAATGGTCTTGTCACCCTTGTCTAACATTAGTTGACCACAAACACATTGGCTTATTTTTGGACTCTCAATTCTATAACATTTATCTATATATCTATTCCTATGCCAGTACTATATTGTCTTGATTACTGTTGCTTTGTAGTAATTTTTGAAATCGGGAAGTGTGAATACTCTTACATTGTTTTTTTTCAAGGTTCTTTTGGCTACTTTGGGTCTTGAAATTCCAAATCAATTTTGAAATCAGCTTGTTAATTCTTAGAGAGAAGTCAGCTAGAATTCTGATAGGCATTGTTTGAATCTGTGGATCAATTTGAGAATTATTGGCATATTAACAATAGTAAGTCTTCCAGTTCATGAACAAGTGATTTTTTCTGTTCATTAACATCTTCTTTAGTTTCTCTCAACAATGTTTATAGTTTTCAGTACATAAGTTTTGCACTGCTTTTAAAAATTTTATTCCTAAGTATTTTATTCTTTTTTATGCTATTGTAAATGGAATTGTTTTCTTAATCTCAATTTTAGATCATTTCTTGTAAGTATATGGAAATAACATAGATTTTTATATATTGATATTGTATCCTGAAGCCTTTCTGAAATTTTTTATTATTTATAA
>JAQZBX010078680.1:0-14085 GCA_029593785.1 Cabassous unicinctus
AAATAGAAGAAACCGCTTTTTTGAGAGTCAGGACAGGCTGCCATATTGCCAGATCTTATGGATATTTGAAGTCCTTATCTCACTTGGCTTTTCAGCAACATTTGACATTCTCGATGTTCCCTCCTTCTTGAAACAACATCTTCCCTTTAATTCCATAGAAAAACACTCTTCTGGTTAACCTTCTGCCTCCCTAGCTGCTGCTTCTCAATCTCCTTTTCCAACTCCTCCTCTTCCACCCAAACTCTAAATGTTGGAAGCCCTCAGAGCTTGACTCTACTTCCCCCTCTCTCCTTACCCTACCCTCCTGTCTTTGGGGATCTCGTCCATTCGCCTGACTTCACATATACTTTATAATTAACCTAGATTTCTCCTAAGAGTTCCAAACCCATATATTCCACTGTTTGCTTGACATCTGCACTCAGAAATCTCTCAGGAATCTCAAAATCCCCATGCCCCAAACTGCACTCTAGACTTGCATTCCCAAACCTGCTCCTCCTCTAGAAGTCCCCATCTAAGTCACTGCTCAAGCTACAATCCTTCATTCTTCCTTCATACTCAGCACCCCAGCCCTGCCAACTCACACGGAAGTCCTGTCAACTCTACCTCCAAAACCCACCTCCATCCCACTCCTCACTTCTCTCCATCTCAGCAGATGACCCTGTCTCTAACCTGGGACTGGTTCTTCTTCTCTGACCCCATGAGTCAAAGAGTAACAGATCACTACTTTATGTAAAACCTTTCAATGACTCCCTATTGTTCTTAGAGTGAATCGCTAATTGTTTTATGACTTAAAGGTCTGCATTATCCCTAACCCACTTACTTTCTCTCAACATTCCAACCTATTCACTAGGCTTCAGAATGCTGGCCTCCTTCAGTTCCTCAAACTTAACAGTCCTTCCTGCCTTAGAGTCTTTGCAAGTGCTATCATTCTCTGCTTGGAATATTCTTCCTGAGAACTCATGCTTTACCTCCTTCCCCAAGGCTCCAACCTAATTCAACCCTCCTCATCAGTACTTTTTTAACTTCCTGCTCTTTCCTTTCCCAGCACTTACCATAATTTGTTATTACATGGGTGACCATCTTCTTTCCACATTGAACGGTAAGTTCCACATAAGCAGTGACAAGTGTTGTGTTCACCACTGTATCACCCATTCTTAACAGAGTATGTATATCATAGTAAGTGTTCAAAATTGAATTGGCGGGGATAATTGAGAGAAGGGCCTGAAGCCTCGCCATCCAGTGGAAGCCAGTAGGCAAAGAAAGTCTGAGAAGGGAAATCTAGAACTCCAGGCTACTCCAAGCCTCAGGCCCATTTGGGCAGAGCC
This sequence comes from Cabassous unicinctus, assembly GCA_029593785.1. NCBI lineage: Eukaryota > Metazoa > Chordata > Mammalia > Cingulata > Chlamyphoridae > Cabassous > Cabassous unicinctus. Next base: position 1,326 of record JAQZBX010078680.1, read on the forward strand.
ACAGAGCAGCTTCAGGAGTGTGGTCATTATGATGCCCACATGCATGGGTTTCAGCTTCCATAGGCAGGGGTCTAGTCTTGTGTCCCATCAGGTATCCTTGTGTTAACTCTGGGAATGGACTAATTTTTTTTTAACAGTCCATGCATTGACTAACAGTGCGTTGGAATGAAGTAATTTTTACTTAATTCATTAAGGTATATTCAAAATGGAGTAAATTCTCCATTAGGTAAAAATGATCTGGATAAAATCTTATATATGCTTTTGTAATACTGATTTAGGGTAGATTTTCTAATCATAATTTAAGAAATGCTAAAGAAATACAGAACTTTGACTTGATAATTATATGTAAACATAAAAATCATCTGAATGGCAATCAACCAATTAATATTTTTTTTAATTGAATGCATGAGTGAATGAATGAATAGTGGTTAAGTTGGACCATAAAAGAAAAGGTAGAACCCAGGGCCAAGGATGAGTGGGGCAGTCCTTTGGACAAAAGAGCTGGGCAAGGCAGCTACAGAGCAATGGAAGACAAGATCACTGAACAAAAGAGAAGGAATTCCAAGATGGCAGGCAGGAGTGGGACCCTCAAGACCACAACTTGGCTGCCAGTGAGGAAGGGGGTACAGAGAAGGTTAGAAGGGGAGGGAACCCATCAGAAGGGCAAGAAATCTCAATTAGGACTAAGTGGTACCTGGTTAGAGAGCAAGTGATGGAACATTGAGATTTCTGCCCCAAGCTGACCCCAGTATGAAATCATGACTTGGGAGAGAACTTGGGTAGAAAAGCACTTCCAGATTATGAAGAAGACCTTCCTTCTTGAGAATGGACCAAGTGATGGAGCAGTGGAACCCCAGTAAAGAGGATCCTGAACTCACTCACCTTCTGCTTCATTTTACTTGACTCACCAAGAGAGATCTGGTCTATCCACAACATGTTCTGGGCTTCTTTCTGGGAAGATGGCTCTGGAGGTACTTATAGCTATTAATGACACACCCCACCCAACATTTATCACATGAAAAGATGGGTACCTTGCTCCAAGCCCTTAATACACTGATCTGTTCACTATTCCTGCTTAAATATATGTCCAGGGTCCTCCCCATTCACCCCCACACAGCTGCCACCATAGCCTACTTGCCATTTTCTGCACATGTTCTGTTCCTTGCAGACTCCAGTCCTTTGCATGAGGTATTTCCACTTCTTAAACATCTTCCTATCCACACTTTCTTGATAAAGCCCATGCATTCTCAAGGCCCAGCTCAAATACTAACTCCTTCCGAAAGCTTTCCTAGATCCCCCTCCCACTTTGTCTATTTGTCCCTCTGTTATAATGTATATTCATGTCTTCCATGAATAAGTATTAATTCTGACTGTCAGTCTCCCCTATTAGACTGGTTGTTGCTGAAAGGGCAGGAGCCTTACTTGGCTTCTCTTTGTATTCCCTACAACATCTAACACAGAGCCCTTCCCATACCAAACCCTCCTCTGGGTGTTTTTTGAAGAGACATATGTGGAAAGGGCATTGTGTACCTGGAGACTAAATGAGAGATACAGATGTCTACAGCCAGGAAACATATACATAAAGCCAGACACAGTTGGGGGGAAGGAGAAGAGAAAGTGAGGCAGAGTCCATTAGTGGAGGCTGCCAAGAGAGAACCAATAAGGAAAGGAATCAGGGAGGGGTGGACGAAAAGATAAAGAATGGATGAGAACATCTGTCTAGAGAGGTCTCCTCTGTCCAAGCCAGGCAGGACATGTGAGTTTGGTCTGGCCATTAGCAGACATAGGAAAAGCAGAGAAAGCCTTGGGCTTCTGATGGCAAAATGAAGGTGACCAGATAACCTACCCCTGGCTTTCTTTCTGCTGCCTCTTCCCACTTCCTCCCTGACTCTGACTGCTGCAGCTTGACTCTCCTAATAGAGAATTTAATGAGACCTTCAGTAAACTGATGCTGAATTTTCTCTCTATCCCAAGTAATTATAAAGCTCAGCAATTTTTTTCCCTTAACTTGCTGCTGATTTTCTAATTACTCTTGCTCCAAATAGGACAGTTAACATTAAAATGAAACCATGCTGGGGTTGTGGGCTCCCTCACATCTGCTTTGCTTATTTCCTTGATTTGATAGTGTGGCTTTATGGACAGAGAGCAGTAGGTGATTTCCATGTTTTATGATATAAGGCAGTACCCCAAAACATGGGCAACCCTCACCACATCAAGGTAAAACTCTCCTATAGAAAAAAACTCATCCAGACATACTTACTAGATGGAGTTGAATGAGTATTAGGAAGACAACAGTAGCTTTCTCTCTGAGAGAACAGCAGGGAGAGTGTTTTCCTTTACTTCTTCCAAATAAAGGAAGGAGCATGACCCAGCACCTTGAAATGAATTTCTGAACTTGAGGGAGATTCCTTTCACATAAGGGCAGGATGTGGGAGAGGGGGAAGGAAAGTTCAGGAAAAAAGAATTAGTAGGCAGCAGTGACTAAGCAGAGATGGTTAGAAAATGCCTCGGTTGGTGCAGAAAACGTTAGCCTCTCTGCATGGGCAGGTCTGAAGACATCTTGCAGAGAAGTCCCTTCGAGCCAAATTGCCCCAAAGTTAAACTAGCCTGATAAATAGTATTTATTTTCTTGCTATTTCAAAAAGTCCATGACCTCATTCGAGGTAACAAGAAAAACTTTCTGAGGAGATGTGATTAAAGAAACCAGTGATATTTAATCAGGAGGAACTCCTCACTGTAAACTCTATACATGTATCTAATTTTAAAAAACATCCTGTGGCAAGGGGAAACTGGAATGAATCACCGCTCACCTAGAGGATGAACCAATGCTTACAGGCGTTTTTCCTTATCTCTCTGCCTTCTCACATTCTCATTTGTCCTCCATCATCACCCTTAAAAGTCAGTTAGGATGGCTATTGTCCATTGAGCTGTAGGGTGGGAGTTGCAGATCCACCGAGATTCCGGGCCCAGCTGGCACATGGACAGCCCAAAGACTGTGGTCTCTGGAAGTACACCTACAAACTCCGGTTTGAATAGAAGGGACAGTCATCCCAGGGAATGGAGAGAGTCTGCAGCTGCAGGCAGGATAATCCCATCCATCTTATCCATGAGATATAAGCCCCCTCTCACTTGGAGGTGGAGTGGACATCACCATCTTGGACTCCTCAGGATTGGGGGAAGAGCTATGGACTAGAGTGGACTTACTGGTATTCTGTTATAGACATATTGTGATTCATGTAGTGGAAGTTATTACAACATTAATGTGGAGCCAGTGGCCACCGGATGCTTTGGGGCAGGGAGAGGGAAAAGCAGTTGTAATACAGGGGCTTTTTTGGGACTTGGGAATTATCCTGAGTGACATTGCAATGACAGATATAGGCCATTTTATATCATCATATAACATGCAGAACTGTGTGGAAGAGAGTGTGGTCTACGATGTGAACTATGGTCTATGCTTAATGGCAAAGCTACAGGATGTGTATATCCATTGCAGGTGATGTGCCACACTAATGAAGGATTTTATGTGGGAGGTTGTGGGAGGAGTGGGAGGTGGGGCTTATGGGACTCCCTACAATTTTTGTGTAACATATATGTAATCTAAGTATCTTTTAAAAAATAAAATTATTATTAAAAATAAAATAAAATAAAAGTCAGTTAGGAAACAACAGGAAAAAGAGAGTCTTGAGACTCCCATAGCAAAGAGAGGGGAACTTTAGATTCTATTTCCCAACTCAGTTGGGAAAAGTTGTTGATTTTTTTTACCCCTCCATGTTCTCTCCATATTCTGCACCTTCTTTGGAGGTAATATGAATACTTGGAATTCAGGATTCTAGAGATGTGAGAAAATGAAAGAGGGCTTGACATGAAAACAGACCTGGTTTGAAACCCAAGCCATGGGTCCTTGGTAAAGTTACTTTCTCTCAGACCCATCTTCCTTCCGTGTAAGACTGGAACACATTGCTCCTCAAGATTACTGTGAGAACACAAGGAGTTCGTCCACATAAAGAACCTGGCATATAACTGGCATCTGGTAAACAGCAGAGGATCTGATCATTAATTCAATAATCATTTCTTCCAAAGTTATCCAAGAAGGGGCAGAGGGTGATATGGTCACTGTCCTCGCAATCTTGTGGCAACACATTTGTGCAATGACATCCTCACTGGTGTCCTGGAATCATCTCTGTTTCTTTCTTCTCCATGGTTCTCAAGGGCAGTGCCGGGCTGAGCTGGTATGCCTCCAGGGCTCAGTTCATCTTGTTTCCATACCATCTGGCCTATGACCCATTATTAGTCCTTTTATGCCTCTTGTCTAAAGAAATGTCGTGTGTTTTGCCTACGGAAGATGGTTCCCTAATGAATGTCAAATAACAATAAAGCTTAAGTGCCTTCATCAGACACTTGAGGAGGCATCTGTCCTCCCAGCAGTAAAATATGTTTGCAGCTCTGGAAACAGCTAAGGAATTTGAAACTGGGTTTCATCCACTTAGAGGGAGAGCTGTGAATAATTTCTATCACTGACTCGGTTAGAGAAGAAGCCCTCGTGGGGCCACAGCTAAGCTGTGGCTGCTTTTGACATGAGTCTTCCCCATGGAAGGAGAAAGAAGAGTCTGCCCGGGAGAACCAGGTGTCTGGCAGACAGGGAGACCCCTGGAGCCCACAGCACTAGTCGAGTAGGGGTGGCAGGCTCCTAGGGGAACACAGCCCTCCCTCTGCCTCTGCTGCAGTCTTAGCCCCAAGCTCTGGGGACACCACCACCCCCCAGAAGCAGTAGGCATTCAGCAGCGCTGGTCTGCCTTCAGCATCAGAGCATGTGCTTAATGGTCAAGAGGGCTTTAAAGCTACAAAGAGAAAAAGAAGTTCATGGGAAGCAGCTACCTCTAGCATACAAATTCGTAAGTCCAGGAGCAGATGAATCATGCCTCAAAGGCCCTGAGAGAACATGCAGATGAGATCACGAAGCCATCTTTGAGTTTGGGTAAACACAGAAAATGGAGGGCACTGTGGTGTAGATTTGGAATCTGATGATCCTGGGTTCAAATCCTGCTGCAGCCACCTGTCATCTGTGTGGATTTGGGAAAGCTATTTAAACACTTTGAGTCTCAGTTTCCTACTGTGGAAATTTAGGTGTAGGGATAGGGATGGGGGAAGCAGGGTACTTAGTCTTTTTCTTTCAGTGTTCATGGAAGGATTAAAGATAAAGTGTAAAAACTCTCTGGAAGGTGGCTGATCTCAATAAACAATAAACAGGAAAAAGAAAAATACCCAGAAGGCTAGGGAAGTGCAATGGTCACCATTTTCTAAGGGTAAAAATGAGTGGAAGTTGATGAATATCCCTGTGAGAATTATCAAGGCAAGGGTCACCAGTCGCTCATCAGAATCATCAAAAATAAGCCAAGTGCAGCAAACAATTCTATTTTGATGAGGCCACCAGGCTTTATTATCAGGGAAATAAACACAACGTATCTTGCTTTCATCAAGAAATCTTAAAAAGACTCCCTTATTATGTTTGTAGTAAATATGGCAAAATTAGGGCAGATCCATTTCACCACGGAGGAAGGCTTCCGTGGAGCCTGCTGTAAGGATCCTCAGCTGTGTTTGATATCAGTTCTGCATCAAACGACTCCTCTGAAGTGAGAGTGAGCATATTTATCACATTAGTGGATGACAGAAAGCTAGGAAGCCTCAATAATAATTAGATTATTATATTAAGATGCAGAAATATCTTGGTAACCTTAAATTATGAACTCGAAACCAAGCAGAAACATAACCACAGTAATCGTTAAATTCTTCACTTCAGTTCAAAATGGTAGCTGGAGGGGGCCCCTGCTGCTAAGCGTCTACACTCAGCCTTAAGCCTGGGATAAAAGCAGGAAGTTTAAAGAGAGGAGAAGGAAAACTATTCAGAATCCAAATAATCCAGCCCACCTGTAGAGGTGAGATTCCACATACAGGGGTCATCAGGGGAAAGTTTGTAGGAACTGATACATCGCACGTGTGGACAGCTCCCATGCCTTGTTCTGAGTATTTTGAAGTTCTGTCTGGTCCTCTGAATTTTACCTAAAGAGCAGATTCCTCAGTCTGTTTGAAACCAGACAACCACTCCAGCAAAACTGAGCCAGAGACAAGGTCAGCTTCTTTTTCGGAGGGTTCTCACACTTACTTCTCTTCCATGATCCATTTACTCCACTTCTGCTGGCAAGGGGAATAAAGTACATTGACTGTGCATCTAGCATAGGAATCCCCCATGATGTTCTCTTCCCAGTGTATTTTTCCCCATCTGATTCAATTCTCGTGCTTAATCGTCCCTCTTTTGAAGCCGTATTGGCAAAATCGCTAATGTGAATCAATTCTATTTTACTGAGTTCTCTACTTTCTGTTACTTTAAATCCTAGAATTTATTTGAAAGTTGCTGCTAATTCTTTTTTTAAAAAAAAATATTTATCTTATTTATTTATTCCCCCCTCCACTTGTTGTTTAGAGCTCACTATCTGCTCACTGCATCCATTCGCTGTGTGCCCTCTGTGTCTGCTTGTCTTCTCTTCTCATCTTCTCTTTAGGAGGCACCAGGAATCGATCCTGGGACCTTCAATATGGGAGAGAGGCGCTCAGTCGCTTGAGCCACCTCAACTCCCTTGTTTGTTGTGTCTCTCATTGTCTCTCCTCTTTGTCTCTTTTTTGTTGTGTCAGCTCTCTGCTCGGGCCAGCTCGCCTTCACAGGGAGGCCCTGGGAACCGAACCTGGGACCTCCCATATGGTAATCGGAAGCCCAATCACTTGAGCCACATCCACTTCCCTGCTGCTAATTCTTAAATGGACTAGATCCTTTTCTAAGTCAAACATCTTATATGCAATTAAATGGAATTGAATACATTTGAAGTGAATGGCTGCTCACTTCCATCTTAACAATGTGTAGACACTGGAAGCAGAGTTACGTCATCATTCCCCTGATAACTTTCCCGTTTGTGGGAAAGGTTCATTTGGCCACACAGCCTTTTCCTCCCTGGGCTGGTCCACATGAGAACATGAAGAATTAGGGAATTGTGCAAGAGACTTGGATGACATCATGATATAGACTTCACAGCGGGGATAGATTTAAAGTATTCCCCCTTCATGGTTTTGATGCCAAACCAGAATAGCATGAGTTATTTTTATAGGCTTCCAGAGGATGGTATGAGCATAATTTTCTTTCTTTTATAGAAACAAAATGATTTTCAAGAAATTCTACCAATGTTTGAGAATCAAGCCCATGCTAGTTTCCCAAAGTATTGCTTTAACCCCTGTCACATACTTCTGCTTATCTGACTTGCAGAATATTTATCTTCAGAGAGTCAAGCAATGAAAAATATTAGAATTTTAGAAGTCAGGTAGAAATGAATGAGATGAGGATGAGGCCCTGAGACAGGAAGATAATTGTTTATGCCCAGTGCCATGTTCTCTCCTCTTAGTCCTTCAGTAATTACTTTCAGATTATAAACAATCCTATTTGCATTATATCAGTAGAGATACATAAATCTTATTTTTTAAATAAAGGTTTATTCTCATATAGTATTCTGCAGTATGGCTTTTGGGATTATATTTCCAACCTAGAAGTGTTTACCTACCTTTTGTCCTCAACAGTGATACACTTCCCATTGGCATTCAAACTGGTCCATTTGTTTTCATTATGTTTTGGGGAGACTTGGAGGTCACCAGAAGCAACTGCTGACCCCTTGGCCGAGGCTCCCCTTCTCAGCCCATGCAGGCTGTCCCTCGTGCTGAGCCCAAACTGGCCTCCCAGTGTGGTTCTCTGCCCACAAGAGTCCTAGGAGAGCCAAAAGCAGGATCCCGTCTCTTGGGTCCCTGCTCTTCCTCATCACGTCCAGGTGTACTGATCACCCAGTCCCCCTTAGACGGGGGCCATGTCCCTTCCAGCCCCACAGACCTGCTGGCATCCTACTCTCTGCTGATCTGCCTAAGGATGGTGCTAACTCTCATATTGAAGCCACCCCTGCCATCGTTAGGTCCTTGGCATCTACTAGTCTTTTCCTTGACACTTAAACCTGGTCATCCACACTCACACTGATATCAGACATGGTGACACAAAGTCCTGATTCATCCAATGTGGTTCTGTCTTAATGCACTTATACCTAAGACAACTTTCATCCCCATCCTCATATACGCAACTCCATTCTACTCTGGTTTTAAAAAACAATACTCAATGCAAGATTTCAGTAGTTTATAGCATTTCTTGGATTCCTTGTTATCATTAACATTCATTCCAGATATCTAAATACTTTTCTAATATTTTATTTTTTTAATTGAGGTACTCAGATTTTATGTACCTCAATATAGTAAGGTACTCAGATTTTAAGTGTCAGCTCAATGAACTTTAACTTACATACTCACCTCTGTAACTACCACCTAGATCAGGGGTTCTTAACCTTTTTTGTTCCACGGACCCCTTTGCCAGTCAGGTGAAATGAATACTACTGTAATTTATTTATTGCATACATTCATAAGTGAAGAAAATGCTAGATTTCAGTTAGAGGTCAGAGAAAATAAAGATAATAAGTTGATTTTTTTCAATTCAAGCTCACAGACCCCCTGAGATCCTTCCACAGACCCCTTGGGAGTCCATGGTTAAAAACCCATGACCTATGGAGTGGATGTGGCTCAAGCAGTTGATCACCTGCCTCCCACATGGCAGGTCCCAAGTTCGGTTCCTGGAGCCTCTTAAAGAAGACAAACCAACAATGAGCAGACAACGAGCCAAAACAAACAAGCAGAAATCAGATGTGGCTCAAGCAGTTGAGCACCTGCTCAGTTCCCATTACCTCCTAAAGAAAAAAAAAACAAAAACCCTGACCTAGAGCAAGATATAGAACACTCCCAGCACTCCAGAAGGCTCTCTCATGCCCCTTTCTATCATAATGCCTAAAAATAACCACTAATCTGACCTCTGTCACCATACCTCAATTTTGCCTGTTTTGTGGACATTTATATAAATGGAATCATACAGTGTATAATCTTTTCTGTCTGGCTTCTTTATCTCATCATAATGTCTTTCATATTCATCCATGCTGTTTCATATAGTAATATCTAACAATAGGTTGTTCTTTTATACCCTATGTAGTATATCATTGAATGACTATACCACAATTTATCTATTTGTTCTACTATTGATAGTCAATTGTATTGTTTTCAGTTTTGTATTATTATTGCTAATGCTACTATGAACATTCTCATACCTGTCTTCTGGTGGACTTAAGGCTCATTATCTTGAATATGTACCCAAGAGTATAATTACTGGGTCATAGGATAAATGTATATTTAGCTTTAGTAGATACCTCCAAACAGTTTTCTAAAGTGGTAATACCAATTTACAATTCAGGCCGCTATATGTGAGCATCCCAGTCACACTAAACCCTTGTCTATACTTGAACTGCCACTCTTTAATTTTGTCCATTCAGGTTTCTGTGTGGCAGTATCTAATTGTAGTGTTACCTTAATTTCTCTGATGTGTAATAATGTTGAGGAACTTTTCATATCTTTATTGATCATCTGAAAAACTTTTGTCATGAAGGATCTGTTCAACTTTTCTGCCCATTTTTAAGGGAGTCAGTCACCTGTACTTCACATATTACCTTTAGGAGTTCTTTATATATGCTGAGTATGAGTCCTTGGTCAGACCGTTTTTTTGGCAAATATCTTCTCAAAATGTGTGGACTGCCTTTTTACTCTCTTAATAGTGCCTTCAGGTTAACAGAAATGCTAGATTTTAATGAAGTTCTATTTATAAATTTTTTCTTTTATGGCTAGCACTTTTTATTTTCTATTTTAAAAATTCAGGGTCATGAAGATATTCTCTTATGTTTTCTTCTAGGAGCTTTTCTTTTTCACCTTTCATATTTAGGTCTATGATCTACCTTGGATTAATTTGTGTATGGTATGAGGTAGGTTTCAGTGTCCATTGCTTTCCATGTGGATATCTAACTAATACAGAACTATTGGCTGCAAAGATCATCCTCACCTCTCCCCCACCCAAAGTGTAGTGACAGCTTTGCTGTAAATTAGGTGTATGGGCCCCCTATTTGGTTCCACTGATCTGTTTGTCTAACCTTGCACGTTCTCTTAATTACTGAGAATGAATATTAATGGACCACTGGAGCCCTTATACATGCTCCAGTGGCATGTCTTTTTTTTCTTTCTGAAATCTGTATGAACCCTACTTCTTGTCATTCTAGTTGTCTCTTGCTTTGGAAATAACCATGCTCGCTGTTGCTACTCTCTCTTCTCTCTACCTGATATAGATGATGAGCTTTCCATGTTCTAACAAGGAGTAAGCAAATATAAGAGGGAAGGGTAGGTTTTGAGGGGTTTGAGGCATGCGGGAGATGTACAATGATCCAGCATTCAGGAAGGAGATTGTGTGTAGGGATATCATACACGTGTAGTCACGGACTCATAGGTATAGAAGAGATAAATAAGGAGAAAGGAGAGAAAAGAGTCAGAAGTGGAGCTGTGGGAACACAACTTTCAACAGCCAGAGGGTGAAATGACTGCATATATAGGAGAATGAAAAGGAAGAGAGGTTGATGTCATAGAAGCCAGGAACAAGAGAATAGTCAACATCGTCCACCACAATTCAGGGATAAAGTAAGGTGAGGACTGAAAGAATCCTTAGGTTTGACAACCTGGAACTAACTGAAGGAATGATATGTCAGGACAGGGACAAAAGTCATTTGGTTGCTACTGTTTTATAAGTAGGAAATAAGGAAGTAGATACAGAAAGTTCCAATTCCTCTTTCTAGAAACTTGAATGAGAATATAATATGAGCTAAAAGAGAAAATAGGATTGAAGGAGCATGTTTTGTCTCCTATGGCCTAGATTCCAAACCTTATTTTGAAACAATAGAAATGAATGTTCTTCTTCTCTTTCTCCCTTCCCTGCCCCTACCCACCCACCCATCTGTACCCTGATAACTCATTCCCTCCACCAACATCCCCTATCAGCCTTGAGCTAGGCTCATTTCTTGGGAGTGACACTTCAGGAAGGGATTATCTTCTTCCACCCCTTTATACCTTCCATTTTGCCCCTCCCCACCTTGGCCCTGGCCTCAACCCTGTCCCTTCCATCTCACCCAGCCCTGGCTGGCCTGAGGTCCTGCCATCTCAGGTGATCACAATGCACAGAGCTACGGAAAGAAATTTCCAACCTTGGTGGAGTCTTCCATTCTCTTCAGGTTGGTCCTCTGTACCCAGTGTGGACAATGAAGCTTACTCGGCTGCAAGGGGTTGGGGTGAGCCATGAGTTCCAAAGGGCAATGCATATGCTGGTGTTTCCATCTGGTGACTTCACAGGAGAACAAGAAACCCAGCAAAGACCCAAGACTGGAGAGACTACAGCCAAACTCCAATTTTGGAGTACCAAGGGCAGGAAAAAATTAGAGGGCATGTTAGTCATGGATCCCAGAATTCATAACTCTAAAGAGATTTAGTCGACATGAGAATAGTTTGGTAACAGGGGAGGAGGGTCCCAGAGAATGCTTGGAATACCAGGGTGAGTCCACAGGCTGATTTCTAGGCTGGGATAAAATGGGCTGAGTGAGCCAGAAAAGGCACACATTGGCACTCTTATCATCAGGCCACACATTGAACAAACCAGAATCCACATTTAGCAATACCGATTCCAGTAACACTGGATAATTTTACTGATATTTTATAGGAGACTGAAATTTTTTATTTTAATAAGATTAATTTTTCCAGGTTTACTACATTTTTTATTATGCCTAGAGGTCATTTCCCCCATACGAACTATTCCAGTTTTATCATTCAAAGAGGAATTGACATTCCAAATTTAAAATATGGATTTTTAAAATTTAACTTTTCTGGGTCAAAGTTATACTATAAAAATGTGACTCCTTAGGGAAGTGCTTGATTATATACATTACATGGCAAATTTTTTTTCTTCTCTCCTGGATAAAATAGAGTAAGCTTTTACTGACCAACATTGGGAAATGTTTTATCCTATGGATTCTTGGTAACAATCCCAATGTATCTTGTTGCGAATGTGAGCAGGTTGCCTCAGATCTGGCTACAGAGCACACACAGGTGAAGTGGCTGCCTTTCCTGGCAGTCAGGAGGTGAAAGCTGTCGCTGGATTCTGCTAGCCTGGTCCCACGCTGACAAACAACACACTAATAGGCAAGGAACTAGACAACTCTGTCTAGGAACCCAGCATGTGTCTTGGCAGAAAGGTAAGAAGGTTCTAGTTTCCGAATAACAAAGTTTTGTCAGAGTCAGAGACTCAACATTGCCCCTGCCTAAATGGACTTTCATGGATTCCGAGTTACTTCCATCAAATCAGTATTTCTTTCAGTGGACAGCCTGTGTGCCGTGTGCTGAGCTGGTGGTAGGGCTGGGCCTTGCAAAGAAGCCCATGTCAGGAGGCTGCCAAAGGCTTAGGCTTTTATTGGGTTTCCACTAATAACCAGGTATTAAGCTAGGCATAGTGGAAGGTATCGGTATCCTCATTTTAGAGGTAAGGAAAATGAACTGATGCTCCAAAGATTAAGTGACTTGCCCCAAATCACAGCACCATAAGAGCAGAACCAAATTTGAATCCAGATTTGCCCAGCTCCAATTCCACACGTTTTCTATTCCACCAAGCTGCATCCTTTCTAACAGTTACAGGGCTTCTGTACAATGAAGATCCAGCACGCTGTCACTTCCCTTTCAGGAGCAGAGGCCTCCTATAGATCCCTGCTAGCTAAGTCCCATA
>JAQZBX010078681.1:0-14083 GCA_029593785.1 Cabassous unicinctus
AAAGGATATGGACATTTCAATTTTCCATAGTTTCTACTAAATTGTTTACAAGAATGTTTATAAATATACAGTCCTTCCAAGTGTCAAATTGTTTCCCAATAACCCAGAAAACTCTGGTTGTAGAACATTTTAATTATCATTTTTTTTTTAAAGATTTTATTTATTTATTTATTTATCCCCCCCTTGCTGCTTGTGCTCGCTGTGTCCATTCGCTGTGTGTTTTCTCCGTGTCTGCTTATCTCCCCCTTGTTGTGAGGTCCCGCTGCATCAGCCCACCACGCAGCACGGGCTGGCCTGCCCTCACAAGGAGGCCATGGGAATTGAACCCGGGGGCTCACACATGGTAAACAGGGGCTCTATCCACTGAGCTACACCCGCTTCCCTAATTATCATTTAATATTTATGAATTTCAAGACTAAAAATTAGTGAAATTTTTGTTGATAATTGAATCATACTGTTAATTCAATTAGCATGTTCCTGATTATTAAAGGTTTTAGTATATCATATTTGGCCAAGTGTATTTATAAATAGATTCTATTTTTCATTATTTTATTTACTATTAGTGTTTTCTTATTGAATGGTAGAATTAAGTATATATATATATATATATACACACACACACACACACAAATTATATATATCTTTATTTTATTTATTTTTTAGGTGTGAATACATTTATTTGCCTTAAGTAGAAGGAAAGCAAAATCCATATAAGAGGTGTGGCTACCACTGTGGGAGACTTTTATCTGACTTGAAAATTAGGTAATGATGTGGTTCATTGCTAATGGCTATGCAACACATAAGGTTTTCCTCTATAATTTTTTTATATATATTTTAAAAGATGCTTAGATTACATAAATGTTACACAAAAATTACAGGGATTTCCATGTTCCCCACCTCCCACACCTCCCATAACATCCCACATAAACATCTTTCATTAGTGTGGCACATCACCTGCAATGGATATACACGTCCTGGGGCTTTGCCATTAAGCATGAACTATAGTTTACATTGTAGACCGCATTCTCTCCCACACAGTTCTGCATGTTATATGCTGATGCAAAATGGCCTATATCTGTCATTGTAATGTCACTCAGGATAATTCCAAAGACCTGAAAAATCACCTGTATAACAACTGCTTTTTCCTTCCCTGCCCCAAAAGCATCCAGTGGCCACTGGCTCCACCTCACTTTTGTAATTTCTTCCATTGCTTGAATCACATTATGTCTACAACAGAATACCATTAAGTCCACTCTAGTCCATAGCTCTTCCCACAACCCTGAGGAGTTTGGGATGGTGATGTCCACTCCACCTCCAAGTGAGAATGGGCTTATATCCCATGGATACAGTGGATGGGATTATCCTGCTTGCAGCTGCAGGCTCTCTCCATTTCCTGGCATGGCCATTGTCCATCATCATCTCCTCACCAGGTGACTTGGGTGAATCCAAGTAGGAGTTGCAGCTCCAACAACATTCCAGGCACAGCTGCCACATGGGCAGTCCAGAGGCTCCAGTCTCTGGAAGTACACCTACAAACTCCAGCATCACATATAGGTTTGAATAGAAGGGGCTGATGGACCATGTGCAGGGAGGACTTATTTGAGTACACCTCTGTCACTCTCAGGGGCACAGATTTGAAAGTAGAGCCCACTGATAAGGCATCAATCTTTGGAGCTATCCCCCCTTATATAGGACCTGGGTGTCTCCAGAGCTCTCAGGAGCCCCTCTGTGTGAGATGATATCCGCTTTGCTATTCTATGAGATCCTACTGAGGTGTGCGTAAGCGTTACCTCTGGGATGACCTCCCGACTCTCTTTGAAGTCTCTTAACCACATGAACTCATTAGTCTTTACCTTTTCCCCCTTTTATTCACAGTCTTTTCCAGTCATATGTCAGTTGCACTTGGTATTAATCCCTCATTGCCTGGGCGGCTCATCCTCGGGAGTCATGTTCCATGCTTGGGGGAAGGTAATGCATTAATATACTGAGTTTGGCTTAGAGAGAGGCCACATTTGAGCAACAAGGAGGATTTCAGGTGGCAAATCTTAGGCACCCCATAACAGTAGGCTAAGTTTCAATTACAAGAGCAAAGACTCGTAAGGTTAGTCATCAATGACAAGAACACATCAGTGGACCCTCCTCCTTTGCCAGACTCTTCTCGTGCACTCGGGGGACTGTTTCTGCTCCCTTAGAGAATGTGGTAGAGTTCTCCAGGCTGGGAATTTAGTATTCCCTCATTTATTGGGTGATTGTCTACCCACTGTGACCATGCCCCACCCCTTGATCATTTGAATAATTTTATATATCTTTCATGTATATTCAGCTGATCTTCCTCCCATGAAACCCCCATCCCAGACACCCCCCACCAATGATCTTCTCCTGCCCCCTCTGTAACCCTTCTGTGATCCAAATCTTCCTTGAAGATGAAGCCCATATAATAGCCAAATACAATTAATAGGAAAATGAAATAATAAAGATAAGTTTGAATATAAGAGATAAAATTCATGGAAACTTAAAAAAAACACTAGAAATTAAATAAAATGAAAGGATTGGGATATTCAAAAAATGGGAAAAAAACAGAAAAATTGTTATAAAAATTTTTTTTCAACATTTTCCCTTTTATCACTGCATTATCAGGTGTCCAGTCTGTACTGTGGCACCTGCCCCCCTCACTCCTCAGTGTATTCTGAATTTTCATTTGATTTTTACAGAAGTTTTAGGTCACAGCAAAGTCACACACAGAATAATAGAAACTCCTGTATACCCAATCTCCTTCCTCTTTCCTCACCCCATATTAAAACCTTTTTTATGTGGATGGTATCATTGCTATAACTGTTATACAGATAGTGAAGCATAGCTACTAAACATTGTCAATAGTTTACAGTATAGTTTACAATTTAGATGGTAAAGTTTAATAATTTTTTATCATATTTACCATGTCCTGTGCCCATCACTGTAAGGTAATGAAAAACATTTCCCCTGACCACTAAATACTCCCTGTTTCATCTCTGTTCCTTCCTCCTCATCCCCCTGCAGCACATGACAGCACCCTGTCTTGACTCTGGATGACAAGATCCATAGTTACATGCAACAAGAGGTCTTGACATGCTGACTGTCCTCCCCTATTAGGATCCACCCTTGCTCCTAAGAGACAGCCACCTGTCTATTTCTGGGTGAATCGGCACTCCCAAAGATGGGGGTCCATCTCCTTCCCACTCACAGTGTGGGCCTCCACTCCCCAACACAACACAATATTACAGGATGAACAGTCACACACTCTCCAGAAGCCTACTCCAGATGCATCCCTTCCTGAATGCCCCCCCAACCTACACCCTAAACCAGTGACACTACCTTGTCATACTGTCATAAGAGCATTCCCACTCCTGCATTTTCAACATCATATCCACAACTCCCATGTTCACCTAGTCCCCATCACATCTCTCCCCCCAGTATCCTGGGCATTCTAATCTGTCCTTCTTAATCTACCCACCTGTCAACCCTGCACCACCAAACCCAGTAATATCACTACCCACCTGTCCTATCCTTCAATATGCAACTATACTATATAAAAGTATACTCTATTACTTTACCATAGATTATGTCCATATGTGTGATGGCTCACAACCTTGTCTTCTCCTTCTCTCCCTTGTTAACCTATCTGTCAGACAATGGTTCTCAGAGACTGCTCACTTTCCTCAATTCAAATCAGTGAAGTCATATACTGTTCATCCTTCAATGTGTGGCTTGTTTCACTCAACATAAGGACTTCAAGATTCATCCATGTTATTCCATGTGTTAGCACTTTATTCCCTTTAAAAGCTGAGTAATATTCCATTGTACGTATGTACCACATTTTGTTTATCCATTCATCTGTTCATGGACACCGGGGCTGATTCCAACTTTTGGCAATTGGGAACAATGCCGCTATGAACATTGGTGTGCATATATCTGTTTGAGTCTTTGATTTCAATTCTTCTGGGTATAAACCCAGCAGTGGAATCACTGGATCATATGGAAAATCTATTTTTAGGTTCCTGAGGAACTGCCAAACTGTCCTCCACAGTGGCTGGACCATTCCACAATCCTGCCAACAGCAGATGAAGGTTCCTATTCCTCCATATCCTCTCCAACACTTATACTCTGCTGTTTTTTTAATAGCTGCCATTCTGATGGGTGTACGATGTTATCTCACTGTAGTTTTGATTTGCATTTCCCTAATAGCTAAAGATGTTGAGCATTTTTTCATGTGCTTTTTAGCCATTTGTATTTCTTCCTTGGAGAATTGTCTTTTCAAGTCACTTGCCCATTTTTTAAATAGGTTGTTTGTCTTTTTATTTTCAAGGTGTAGGATTTCTTTATATATGCAGGATATTCGGCTCGTATGAGATATATGGTTGCCAAATATTTTATCCCATTGGTTAGGCTGCCTTTTTATTTTCTTAATAACTTCCTTTGAGTTGCAGAAGTTTTTAATTTTGAGGAGATCCCATTTATCTATTTTTTTCTCTTGCTGCTCATGCTTTGGGTGAGAAGTTCATGAAACCATTTCCTATTACAAGGTCCTGTAGATGCTTCCCTACATTATCATCCAAGGTCTTTATGGTTTTGGCTCTTATATTTAGATCTTTGATCCATCATGAGTTGATTTTTGTATAAAGTGTGAGATGGTATTCCTCTCTCATTCTTTTGGATATGGATATCCAGTTCTCCAAGCACCACTTGTTGAAGAGGCCATTCTCTCCAAACTGAGTGGGCTTAGTGGTCTTGTCGAATATCAGATGCCTATATATGCGAGGCTCTATATAAGAACTCTCAATTCGGATCCATTGGTAAGTATGTCTATCCTTGAACCAATAACATGCAGTTTTGAGCACTGTAGCTTTGTAATATGTTTAAAGTCAGGTAATGTGATACCTCCAACTTTATTTTTCTTTTTCAATATGTCTTTGGCAATTCGGGGCCTCTTACCTTTCCAAGAATATTTTGTAGTTAGTTTTTCCAGTTCCTTAAAAAATGCAGTGTTGATTTTAACTGGGATTGCATTAAGTCTGTAGATTAGTTTGTGTAGGATAGACATCTTGATGATGTTTAGTCTTCCTATCCATGAAAAGGGAATATTCTTCTATTTATTTAGGTCTTCTTTGATTTCCTTTAACAGTGTTGTGCAGTTTTCTGTATATAAGTCCTTTACATCTTTAGTTAAATTTATTCCTAGGTATTTGGTTCTTTTAGTTACTAATGTAAAAGGTATTTTTTAAATTTCCTCCTCATATTGCTCATTTTTTGTGTACAGAAATGCTACTGTTTTGAGCATTGATCTTATAGCCTGCAACATTACTGAAGTCATTTATAAGTTCTAGAAGTTTTATTGTAAATTTCTCAGGGCTTTCTACATATAGGATCATGTCATCTGCAAATAATGATATTTTTACTTCTTCTTTTCCAATTTTGATGCCTTTTATATATTTTTCTTGCCTCAGTGCTCTAGGAAGTACTTCTAAGACAATGTTAAATAGGAGGGGTGATATTAGGCTTCCTTGTCTTGTTCCCGATCTCAGAGGGAAGGCTTTTAGGATTTCACCATTGAAGATGATGCTAGCTTTGGGTTTTTCATATAAACCCTTTATCATATTCAGAAAGTTTCCTTCTATTCCTATCTTCTGCAGTGTCTTTATCAGGAAAGAGTGCTGTATTTTGTTGAATGCTTTTTCTGCATCTATAGAGATGATCATATGATTTTTTTCTTTCAGTTTGTTTATGTGGTGTATTACATTGATTGATTTTCTTATATTGAACCATCCTTGCATACCCTGGATGAAACCCACTTGGTCATGGTGTATAATCCTCTTGATATGCTGTTGAATGCAATTAGCAAGTATTTTCTTGAGGATTTTAGCATCTAGATTTATTAGAGACATTGGTCTGTAATTTTCCTTTCTTGTGGTATCTTTGTTCGGTTTTGGTATTAGGGTAATGTTGGCCTTGTAGAATGAGTTAGACAATATTCTTTCTACTTCTATTTTTTGGAAGAGCTTAAGCAGGATTGGTGTTCACTCTTTCCAGAATGTTTGGTAGAATTCAGCTGAGAATCCATCTGGTCTTGGGCTCTTCTTAGTTAGGAGGTTTTTGATGACTGAGTCTATCTCTATATTTGTAACTGAACTGTTGAGTTCATCAATTTCTTCTTTCATCAATGTAGGCTGTTTGTGAGTTTTAGAAAATTGTCCTTTTCCTCTAAATTATCATTCTTGTTGGCATATAATTTTTCAAAGTATCCTCTTATGATACTCTTTATTTCCGTGGGGTCAGTATTGGTATCCCCTTGCTCATTCCTTATTTTGTGTATTTGCATCTGTTCTCTCTTTTTCTTTGTTAGTCTGCCAAAGGGTTTGTCAATTTTATTGATCTTCTTGAAGAACCAGCTTTTGGTTTTGTTTACTTTTTCTAGTGCTTTCTTATTCTCTATTTCATTTAGTCTGCTCTAATCTTTGTTATTTTCCTCTTTCTACTTCCTTTACATTTAGTTTGTTGTTGTTTTTCCAATTCCTCCAAGTGTGCATAGGGCCTCAATTTTAGCTCTTTCTTCTTTTTTAATATATGTATTTATTGGTATGAACTTCCCTCTCAGGACAGATTTCGCTGCATACCATAGGTTTTGATATGTTGTGTTGTAATTTTCATTAGTTTCAAGGTAGTTACTGATATCTTTTGAGATTTCCTCCTTGACCCACTGTTTGTCTAAGAGTGTGTTGTTTAACTTTCATATCTTTTTGCCTAATCTGATTCTCTGGCCCTTAGTGATTTCCAATTTCAACCATTTTGGGCAGAGAAATTACTTTGTATAATCTCAATCTTTCTGAATTCATTGAGAGTTGTTCTGTGGCCTAGCATGTGGTCTCTCTTGGAGTATGATCCGTGTGCACTCAAGAAGAATGTAAATCCTGCTGTATTTGGGTCTAGTGTTCTCTATATATCAACTAAGTCCAGGTCCTCTAATGTATTGTTCAGAGTCTTTGTTTCTTTATTGATTCTCTGTCTAGATATTCTATCAAGTGATGATAATGGTGTATTAAAGTCCCCCAATATAGCTGCAGAGGCATTTATTTCTCCACTTAGTTTCTCCAGAGTTTGCCTCTTGTATTTTGAGGCACCCCAATTAGGTGCATAAATGTTTATGATTGTTTTCTCTTCTTGAGAGATTACACCTTTTACTAATATATAGTGTCCATCTTTGTCCTTTACAATAGCTTTGCATTTAAAGTCTATTTTGTCTGATATTAGAATAGCTACTCCTGCCCTTTTTGGATATTGTTAGCTTGTAAAATTGTTTTCCAACCATTCACTTTCAGCCTCCTTGAATCCTTGGGTCGAAGGTGGGTTTCTTGCAGAAAGCATATAAATGGATCACATTTCCTTATTCATTCTGCCAGTCTGTGTCTCTTGAGTGGTGAATTCAATCCATTAGCATTCAGTGTTATTACTCGCAACGAATTTCTTACTTCAGCCATATTTTCTTTGGGTTAATGTATGTCATATGTTGTTTTCTTTCTGTTTTTGTCTTTTTAGTTGTTTTTAAACTCTCCTCCAATTCTCTCTCCCTTGTTTTTTCCTTTCAACTTGTAGAACTTACTTTAGTATTTCTTGAAGTGCAGGTTTCTTATTGGCATGCTCTCTTAATTTCTGTTTATCTGTGAATATTTTGAACTCTCCATCATTTTTGAATTCCAGTTTTTCTGGATAAAGAATTCCCGGCTGGAAGTTTGAAATCCCTGATATTTGTAAAACAGTAATATCCATATTTTGCTTTTATAATGAAAACTACTCTGCACTGAATTCCCAGGGCTTCCAGACTTTCTTCTCTGCTGATGCTCTCAAACATCAATCACTAATGCAGAATCATTCAAGTCTCTCAGCTCTTAGAAGGATGCTAGATAGAAAGGTTGGCCAATGGTTGCTGACCAACATCAAATACTCTCTTCACACTAAAAACAAACATATGACTAACACCATTGTATGCACATTCATGTGGTTCTTTTGGGAAGTTTTTTGAAGTGTAATTGACATATCAAGATTTTGGTCATTTCTATTTTCCAGGTTTCCACTAAATTGTTTCCAATAATGTTTGAAAAGGATGTTTTCAAGGAAAGGATAATTTTATTGACATGGTTCTTCAATGGCTCACTCACTCAATTTTGAGTAACTGGGGGAATTCAAATAGATTTACTCAGAACAATCCTTGCTTAATTAGGGCCAAGGAGTAGAGAAATTATTCAGTTTATGTGGCATTGAATAGATGCCGAAATGCTTACATGTATTTAAGTCTAAGTACAATTTTGTTTTAACCTGCATGATTGTCTGTCCTTTACAGTTAAAAAAAATTCATTATTAAAATAACTGCAAAAATAACAACACTGCTTAAATGTTACAGATTTTAGGTTTGTTGAATTAAAAACAATATTAAGGGAGCTCCGTGTGTTGAGAATGTCAGTTTAGAAGGATTGCCTCAAAATAATATTTTTATCAGAAAATTTAGAAAAAATTTGAATGTTTTGCTTCTTTGTATATAAATTTAAAACTATATATAAAAGAGTATATGAAACAAATTTTTTATATCATAACTTTTTTCTATTGGTATTTGAAGATTTAGAAAAAAGAAATTTAACTTTGTGCTGATTAGAAAAAAGACAGTTCATATAAAATCAGTCCTAAATGTAACAGTAATTTATACAGTGCATATAGTTCATATAATTTTACATATCTTGAACCATCACAGATACCCAGGTTCCAGAAGATAGAGAGGCGAGGATAGTGCAAATGTGTCACATTTGATCAAAGAACCAATTTTGAATCTCATTTATTTTCATTTTTTTTCTAGAACAGTCTCCAATATATATTTAATATAATTTAAATTTCATAAGCTGAATATTAGAAAGCAGATTACATAATGAACCTGGAGTGTGTATTCTTTTACCTTAATTTTAAAAAATGTAATGTTTTCCCAAAGTGAAAAGTTTGAAATTTGAAACATGGCATACCTGGCTGTAGGCTAGACTATGAATTTCTGCACTAAAATTAAGGACTTATACTTTATGTAAATGTGATTGCCATAAACCTTTATGTAAATGTGACATAAGAACACTTCACCTGAATTGTAATTGTCAACACTATTGTCTTATGAAATGGTTTTGCCACATCTATAAAATTAAATGAAATTGGAGAAAACTTCTAAAGGAAATATTCTGAGAGTGATTAAGCATATAATAGAAAACCTGCAATTTTTCAATTTTGATTGTATTTAATTTTCCATTCTTTGGAAATGTTTTATAACATTCCTAGTTAAATTTGGGTAATGAAAAACATTAAAGTAAAGGGACTTAAAAGAATTGATACTAGTATTACTAACTCAGGACATTACCTTGGGCAGACCCTTGAAATGGTCTCCTGTCAGGAGTCAATCCGGCCAATTGAATGGAATCAATAGATGGATCTGGAACGTGGCATAAAGTCCATGTGGACATCGATACCACCATGATGGCTGCTGGAAGACCCTCACAAATTTCTGCCATTCAGAAAGAGATTTCCTCCAAAAACCAGGAGAAGCCCCATATATTCTCCAGGGACCTTATCATTAGGCCTTCTGGGGAACTGATAGATGGGGTAATCAATGAAAAAAGCAAAAACCTGGAACTCCTCCCATACCATTAGAACAAGGGCAGAATAATTAATGGTTTAAGAAGCAAGTACAAAGGCTGAACCTCTCTCTTTCTCTCTCTTTCCTTTGGAACCATTTTCTGGCCTTCTTTGCCCCAACCTGGATCAATACACAAGTAAAACCTGGACATTTATAATCTATAATGAGAAATTGTATTTTATAAATCAGCCCTCATTATCACTCTTCAGCCCCTTTCTCTCTACATGGGACCTATGATCTGTTATT
Organism: Cabassous unicinctus; assembly: GCA_029593785.1. Classification (NCBI taxonomy): domain Eukaryota; kingdom Metazoa; phylum Chordata; class Mammalia; order Cingulata; family Chlamyphoridae; genus Cabassous; species Cabassous unicinctus. Next base: position 9,938 of record JAQZBX010078681.1, read on the forward strand.
TTCTCCCAGTTCTCTTTTCACCATTCCTTAATAAATTATTGGCCTAGGTAACACGATTCGCTCTTGAAATTCATTTTTGCAGCATAGTCAAAAACCTATACAAAATCTGGTAACAGAAGCAGATTTCATAAAATAGAGCAGAAACTTTATTCTTTCATCAAAAAATGGAGAAGGATTAACTCACGTCCATAGAGCACCTTCTCTCTGAGAGGAAGGATATGTGATCCTTCTATTGAGGAGTCAAGGTTATTTGGAAGGAGTTGGCTGGAATGTAAGTTGGTCTCTTCTTTGTATTCAGACCTTTGAATTCAGGTTACCTCAACATGCATAGTGGTCTCTCCTTTGTGCTCAGGCCTCTGTGCTTTATTACTAAAAATAAGCATAGGTTAAATAAAGAGGTGAAATTTCTGTGAGTTATTATCTGGTTGACATTTCATTCTGGTAACACTAGGTGTATATATAACAAAGAGTATTCTATGTATGCATAAACCCATACACATTATTATATAACACAGTTTGATACTCTTTTATTACAATAGATAGTATGACATATATGACGTTGGTAAGGAAAAGGGTGTTAGTTTAGAAAAAACAAGACAAATTAAAAAGTCTTAGTATCACAGTAGTATTTAAAATATATTGATATTAAAATATATTCTATTTGATATAAGATATGGAAATTTACATAATAGGATGTCTCTTGCACATATAATGAAGTAAAAATTCACTATAGATGGACCATGGTGTGGTTATATTAAATCACTGTACAGAAACTGGGAGAGTGTGATATTGGAGGCTTATCTTCCTTCTTCTCAAGGTACAGCCTGTTCTTTTTCCTAGTAACTGTCAAACTACAATAAAAACCCCACAGCTGAAAGCCTTTCTAAGAACCCAGGACTGACAGCTGTAGAATGTCAGCAGTCAAAAAACAAAAGTAAAAAAAGAACAAAACTCTGAGTTTTTCCCTTGCCAATATCATTCTCCCTTTGTTCTTTTGAATTAATATGGTGACTCCGTTTCTTTCCTAATGTCTGCTTGTTTGTACTTTCAGATGTGGGATCATTATAGTGTTTATTCTTACTCCTCTTCTCTTCAAATATCTAATTAAATTGCCTTCATATGTGTCTTCTCACCATTCAAAGAAGAAGTCTGTCCCTTCTGGATTCCAAGGTAATTCTTTGAAATACATTTGTATCTGTTGTGGGGGTGTGTGTTTGTACTATGAAGTACAAGTGAGTGATCAAAAATGAGATGTGATAGTCTCTGGCTTCCATTTGGTGATCAGTCAACCTCATTTCTCCAGGACTCATATCTTAAATACAAAGCAAAATTCATCCTTAAAAAATGAAGTGTCATTTTAAAACATGACATCAGTTATAGTAATAGCAAAAGCCTATAAAGTTGAGAGGAATAAAAGTAATAATTTATACACAAATAGCTCACTGTATTCACCAAAGTAAATCCTGAAGTGAAACATCAATAATATCTAAGAAATAGTGGAGGGAAATATGTGTTTGTGGATTGTGCATATGCATTTGCCTATAGCTAGGAGGAGAAGCAAGCCAGAATGGCTGGAGAAGGTATGAAAATTGCTGCATGGTTTCCAGTCTTGTTTCTACCTTATCATATTGTAATAGTCAATACGTGGGTGAATTACCTTTGTAAATTTTAGCAATGGTTCAAAATATTGAGGCAGGTGTTTGCAGGAGTTAGACCTTCTGTGATTTAAAATGCTGAATTTTCCTTGTTCACAATATCTGTGTTGCTCACAGAGTGGCCTGTGGAGGGGCATCATGAACATCATGGGAAGCTTGTTAGAAATGCAGAATCTCAGGCCCCACCCCCAACCTACAAATCAGAAACTTCATCTTAAGAAGATATTAGTGAGCAGATGTGGCTCAAGCAGTTGAGTGCCTGCCTGCCACATGGGAAGTCCTGGGTTCAGTTTCAGTGCCTCCTAAAACCAAAAAAGAAAACCAAATGACAAGCAACCAAACAAACAAAAAACAACTCAGGGGAGCCAATGTGGCTCAGTGGATGAGCACTGGCTTCTCACATTCATACCTAGGAAATCCCTAGTTCAATCCCCACCCTGGTATCTTAACAACAACACAAAAGGTATTACATGATTTGCAAGCTCACATTAGTGAACTTAGGACTGAAAATTTCCAATGGTGAGAAGTTTCACTGAATTTTTAAAAATCCAGTTATTTTGATGGTTGTGCTACATCATTGACTTGTACACTTTAAATGAGTGAATTTTATGGTACCTGAATTATATCTCAATTAAGCTGTTACATATGTAAAGGCACAACATTTATTCCAAACAAAAAGTATTTCAAGAATTGTCACACTAAACTAAACCTAGTTTTATGCTACTTGTAAGAGATCTCAAATACTTTTGGGGAAAATATTCATTTAAGTAAGAGAAAGATCAATCATAAGATTTTTCCAAAAATAAATGAATTACAAGTGATATCTTAGTGATGCTTATTTCTGTCTTTAAAAATACTTGAGTCCAAATAAATAAAATACATTTACAAGGAAATATCTCAATTAACCCAGAAGCCAAAATCTAGATGTGGGAGCCCAGGCATCAGGATGGACCCTCGCTAAAATGAAACATAGTCTGAAGCACGTAGCCACCTAATCTAACCTAGACACTTACTAGCTAAAATGTAATAGGCATTATTGCAAACTTTGGTCTTCTCAAGGCTGTATACTCTCTTCCTGTGATAACATCACTAAACACCCCATTTGTACACCTCATGTAACTTTTGCAGAAACTCTGTTCTCATACGCTATGGAATGCTTTCTCCTGAGACCCCTTATATTTCCCTTCCTTTTCTCACCTCTTTGGGAGCATTACCTTTATTCATTCTTTGACCAGCCACCAGGAAAGAGTCTTTTCTGTTGGTAAGTCCCAATAAAGCTCATGTCTAACCATTTGTCTAGTGTGTTCTTTGGTCTTACAGCTGCCCCAACCCCTGCCCTTCAAAGTTGGTTTGAAACACTAGACAATAACAATATGATCAGTGTTGGGAGTAAAGACCAAGTGATATGAGTTTATCCAGATTATTGTCTTTCTGGAGGGAATAAAGCTCTCAAAAAAATGAGAAAAAAATTTTTTTAAATAAGCATTAATATGTAACAAACTAAATAATGAATAAGATAGGAGAAAATTAACATGCATCTCAGACATATTTTTCAGATGTAATATAAATGTAAGACCTAGTTTTATGCTACTTGTAAGAGATACAATAAAAACAAGAGGAAATGGAAATATTAAGAGTAAATGTATGGAAAATGACTGTCCAAGCAAACACTCACGATAGGAAAAGTGACATGGTGTTTTACAATCAGACCAAAAACAAACAACAAAAATTATCGTTAACTATAACTACATGATATAAGAATCAAATCAGAGTGAAAATAGAACAATTTTAAAAATACATGCACTATATAAGTAATATATGTCCCTTTCTCTCAACAGAGAGATATCTCAATAGAAATCTCTCTCTCTCTCTCTCTCTCTATATATATATATATATATATATATATATATGAATCTCCTTATAATTTACCTGCGTTTTTGTTGTTGTTTTGTGGGAGTTCTTTGTATATTCTGAATATGAGTACTTTTTCAAATACATGAATTTCAAAAATTGTCAACTGCCATATGGCTTATCTTTTGACTATTGTATTGCAGTCTTTTAATGGTCAAAAGATTTTAGTTTTTACATGATCCAGTTTTATCAAAATATTACTTAAGTATGTGTTACCATGTGTGTTCTTGGAAATGGATCTTCAAATGTGGAACTTTGGGATGATTTATTTGTTTCTTTGGCCTGGAATACAATGTTGTTTTTATTTCTAAAGAGTAACGCGAAACCAGTAATCCATTGCTGATTTTGCTGAATTACCTGCTTGGGCCAATTGCCCTGGGTACTAGATGCTGTTTTATTTGAATGATAAGGTAATAATGATGAATAATAGGATTGTGAATTGTTATAGCTGCTTCTGACTGTATTGACAGAAAGATGATAAACCCAGGGATTTAAATCCTCTACCCAAGAGTACTGTATAATTCCGAGCCCAGAATAAGACTGGGATCAATTAGGAAAATATAAATCATGCTAATTGTTT